>VZRV01004450.1:361423-373294 GCA_013398115.1 Falcunculus frontatus | reverse complement strand
CGGGCGGGGGTGCGGGAGAGCGTGAGGCGGCGCGCCCCGCCCCCGAGCGAGCGCCGAGCGCAGCGAGCCAGGCCCGAGCAGCCGAGCGCCGATGCGGGGCGGGGCGCGGCGCCGGGAGGCGGGATCGGGAAGCTGCTCCCGGAGCTGCGGATCCCGGAGCGGCTCCCGCGCTCCTCGGGGCCGCGGCAAGATCCTCGCTCTGCTGGGGCTGGGCACTCGCACCCTTCTGGCCAGAAGTTCTGACATGAGGTGCTAAAAACGGGCTTTTGTTCCATCAGCGCCACTGGGGATTGGGTGCCCAGCTGTGCCCAGCTGTGCCCAGCTGTGCCCAGCTGTGCCCAGCTGTGCCCAGCTGTGCCGGTGTCTCCCGGGGCTGTCTCTGGAGGGGCTGTTCGCTGGAGCTTCCTGCCGGCGTGCCGCCTGCATTTCCAGTGCAGTCGCAGCTCTGAAACACAAACAAAAGGAGGTTTCTTCTGCGTGCGAGAAACGTTTTCGGTTTTGTTGAGTGAAGACCACCACTTCTGCACTTCCCTCGCCCAGAAACCCCGAATTGCATGGGAGAAGCAGCTGGAGAAAGCTGCTCTTCAATTGTTTGGTTTCTTCTCATTGTTCAGTGTGTGGCCTTAAGGCCTCGTGTTTGCCAGTTTTTCGTGCTCCGAAGACAGAATTATTCCTCTCCCTGGCGGCTTTTCCCTGGCACCCCCCTCACTGAAGTATCTGAGCAGAGAGAGGCTCAGTCCCGCTCCTGAGGAGCAGAGAACCTGTCAGCAGTCACCATCTGCTGCCTTGCCACCCAAATTAGCCACCAGAGGTGCACAGGAGTGACTCCTAGGAACGTATCATGCAAAAGCATGTCTGGTGGGGAGGTGAGATTACACCACAAGGAGAAGGTCAGGGAACACCATTCCCCATTTCCCACTGCCAGTGGGTAACAAGCTCAAGCCAAGCAGGAGAAGGTTGAACCATGTGGGAGTGAGCTGGGGAAGTCGTCGCCCCAGTTCTTCAGAAACCCACCCGTGCAATTAGAAACGATCTGTACAAATTCCTGGAGCACCCTTGATGTCTGGATGATGCTTTTGTCTCATGAGCTCCCCAAACCACAAATGAACACCGAGGTGGGAGGTTTATTATGACAGGTGTAGGCTTATTCCTGACTCCTTCCTATGCTTTCTTTTTCTCCAAGCATCTGCCACAGCTCGCTGCCAGGCAGGATGGTGGGGCACAAGGAGTCCCATCCTCAGCAGGTGCCACAGTCCCTGTCTCCAAATCAGGCAGGGATATTTCCAAATAGAGCCTAGAAGAGTTACAGGGCAGTTACTGCCAGAGGATGGTTGGGTCTCATCCCCAGCCCTGTCCACAGTGGAAGAGGAAAACCAAACACTTCAGGCTGATCCTTCCTCATTATAATCTTTTTCATCTCTCTGCCGAATGAACGTGATTAAAATGAAAGGTGAAATTAGTGGGAATGATAATATTTCAATTGAGTGTAATGGTTCTGCTCACGTTGGTGTGTTTACTGTTATTAGGGTTTGTGTATAAGTGCTTGTAACGTGTCCAAGGCCACTGGGGTGCCAAGAACAGGGTCGAGCCAGGAGCCTGGTGGATGGGAGCCAGCACAGCGCCCTTGGCACTGGGGAAGGGTGCAGCTCCCCCCGAGTGCCTCTGGCCAACCCTGTCATTAATCACTGGAGGGGCTAAAATCCCCAGGCAGGGAGCATTCAGGCTCTGCTTTCACAACCTCAGCTTCTGCTGTTCTGAGGTTCAGGTGTTCCTGCTCTCCTCCCTGCCTCCCAAGGGCTGGGCCTTGCTGAAGGGCTCAGCTTCCCTGCCATGACCCTGCTCTTGTTTGCCCCCTTTCCATGCTCTGGGGTGAGAGGGTACCTTTTCCAAGCCCAGATTAGCAGCTGGTCTGGTTTAAAACCTTGCAGCGGCTACAATGGGGAAAAGCCCATTTTCCTTTCTCAGAACCCAGCTGCAGGGGCACGGAAGTGGTGTGATGGAGGTGGGAGGACAGGAATGCCCAGAGGGGATGCTGCTGGGGAAAACCCTTCAAGCTGGTGGTGGGCAGAAGGACACGAGAGAAGATTTTTGCCCAACGAACATGAGCCTGGTGGCTGCATCCATGGGACTCCCGAACAGAGAGTGAGGCAGAGGGTGGGCTTGAGCTGAGGGAAAGGTGGATCAGGAGGGTTTCTCAGCTGGTGAAACCTGTGCTATGCCCACAGCTTTGGTGCCCTCTTTCCTGTGCCGGGTTCCTCCTTTGCTGGCCTGGGAATAGCGGCGCAGCCGCTCATGGAGGCGGGGCCAAGCGCCAGGCGCGAAAGGGTTGGGTCACACCTGAAGGAGACTCTGGAAAGCTCAAGGCCATTTTTCCCCTGGGCAAACAGCTCAGATCTGGATAATGATCTTGGATAACATTTGCAGTCCATCCTTAGGGGGGCATTTTTATCCCGGATTTCAAAGAAAATTCAGCTTGTGCAACCTCTGTGCCTCATCCACCCCATCCCTCCCCTCCACGCTCTTTCACAGGCATTTGCCACCCTCCTTGATAAGGCTGCATTGCAGGCCCTGTCTCAGTAAGATTTCCATGTTTATTTCTCTGTTCCAGGCGTTTTGATGGACGGGGAGGGGTTCTGGCTAAGCTTTGTGTCATGGGTGGTTATTCTGGGTGGCATCCCATGAAGAGAAGGGGTGCCAGTGTCAGCTCAACCCTATATTAGCCACCAGAGAATCCAGAAAACCGGGTGCTCCGTTGTGGTTTGCCTTAATGGCAAAAGGACTGAAGCCTGAGGAAACCCCTGCAAGATCTGGAAGGGGAGGGAGAAAAGTTCAGACAGAGCCCATGTCCAAGTTCGTGTCCTGAACCACAGCCCTCTCCTGCTCCATTTGTCCTGTGTAATGTTAGGAACCAAGCTCTCTTGTCGAACTGCAAACAAACAAACAACAAAAAAATAAAATAATCCTAAAGGTATGTTTTCACACAGCTTTCAGGGGTTTTCCCCCAGGGTCCCGGTGATCTGCTGTCTGTCCTTCCCTCCCTGCAGAGGCAGCTCTCTCTCCCTCCCAGTGTGTGTGTGTGTATGCTCCCATGGGGGGAATTTGCACACACCCAGAGCTCTCCACTGGGACACAGGGGCTTGGCTGCCTCAGTGGCAAAGAGGACAAAAAACCCAAAACCTGAATTCAGCCTAACCCAAGTTTCCATGTGCTGTGTGAAGCTGAATGTGGCTGATGAGTGTGGGTGTGGGTGCCTGCACGGCTTTGCCGAGGTCTCAGGGTACAGGCAGAGCTGAGGAGGGGAGCAGGCTGTGCCTGCTGCTGTTAGCATTGATTTTCTCCTTATGGCAGTGCTAATTATAGCAGCAAAAATAGCAAATTGCTGTGTTGTAGGCACTTTCATCTCACTGTGATACCTTTTCCCCTTCGAGAACCGGAATTATTCTCGTTCCTCTGCAACAGGGACGGACCTGGCTGTGGCATTGCGGGCATTGATGGTCCAGCTGCAGGCACCCTGGCCCTGCAGGAAATGTTCCTGTAGGATTTGCTGGCAGGGTTGTGTTGTTGGTATTCAAAAGTGCATTATGCAGAAGGAAAAACTGTAATGTGTTACTTTTTGTGTCCCTCTTCTGTAGCTCAGAGGGGTCACAGAAGGTTCCTCTGTGCACAGAAACTCCAAAAATAGTTTTAATTAATGAAATGTATGTATTAAAAATGTTTTATTTTGACCAGGTCAGCCTCCTCTCCAGGCAGGTGGAGATGTGCCTGGCTTGGGTGAGTTTTATTTTTTGATGGGCATGAGTGAAGTGAAAGCCCTTGGAATTCATCTGCTCAGCACTTGTACAGAAAGGAGCTCCATGACCCTGTTCTCACCAGCAATTCGGATGAATTTTGCTGCTCCTCCCATTCAGACAAGCCCCAGGGCCCTCTGATAATTCTTCCCAGGGAGCTGGAGGGAAGCAATCTGATTGTCCTGAGATTTGAATGATAAGAGGAAAGATAAAACCAGAGGAGGAAGATGACAGCGTTCTTTACGAGCAAGGAGCACTGAAACTTTCCTTCCATTGTCAGGGCAGCCTGTGAAACAGTTACTTTTGGTTTTAAACTCCCCGTGCACTTCCTCCTTCCAGCAGCGAGGGCAGGAGCTCGGGGCAGCCGCTACTGGAGCCTCGCTGGTTTTATAGCCGGGCTCGTGTGGTTACACGTTAGCCAGCCAGCCCCGGGGACACCGGCGGGTCACCTCCAGCTAAATCAACTAAGGTGTGGGGCTGCCACCAGGTGCCAACACCTCATATTGCCCTGGCCAGAGGGAGCAAAGGGGCCCTCCATGACCCCAGACACCCCACACTCCTTCCCTGGCATCATCAGGATGGGGGCAGTGAGGAGGAGGATGTGGATGCTGCCTCCCCACCACACCTCTCCCCACTTTCCCCACGGCATGGCTGGTCCCTGCCTCTCGTTTTGGGGTGCTGCAGAGAGTACCCGACCCGGGGAGTGCACCCTGGCTCCCTCCTGCAAGTGCTTCCCCTGAGAGGGGAATGAAATGCAGGCAGAGGCCAAAGTCTACCTGCCGTGCAGCAGGGAGAGGATGTAATCCCAGCACGTAATAATTATATTGGTGGCAATTGCACAGACCCTTGCCCGCGGCCGGCGGGAACTGCGGCGGTGCTGCTGAGAACTGAGGGCAGGGGTGCTTACAGGCTTACGGTTGGGTGTTTTCTTTCCCGGAAATCATTGTAAAAGGCGCTGGGGGATAAAAAACATCGTGCATGGAACCCCAAAACGTTGGCAGGGTAATTCTGCAGTCACCCTGCAGTTTGCAGGGCTGCTGGAAGTCAGGAAGGTGTGGGGGGTCCTGGCCCCCAAAGCAGAGTGAGCTGCACCCCCCAGCTCACACCCTCCCAGGGCTCTCCTGTGAAGAGGAGGGATTCTTGGGCTGCAGCCATGCAGGGAGCAGGGAAAGGAGGGCTAAAGTCAGCCCTCATCTGTGTGTGTATGGAGGGGCCAGAGGCTCCCATGGGTGCTGCAGCCAGCTCTGAGCCTCTTCAGCGGTCAGACCAGAGCTGTAAGGAAAGGAGCCCAGCTGGAAGCGGCACCACTGAGCTCCCTAGGCAATTCCACAGGCAGCGGGTGTGTATCCCGGTGTTTCACTCATCCTGGGCGTGTTGGAGCACATGTTCTGCTGTAGCACAGGCGGGACAGGCAGGGGCTCTCCAGCAGCAATGCTGGCTCCCCGTTGGGAAGCAGCCCTCCCCCTGCACGCGTGGCACCAGGACGAGGAGCAGGAAAGATGCATCTCTAACACAGCCATGCCTGAACAGGGGCTGGGACATCCTGTCCCATCCCCTGGCCCTGCCTGGAACCGTTCTGTGCTTGGGCTGGCATCACCACTGCCAGTGGCCAAGGCTGTGCTGGTGGTCTTCCTTGTCAGAGAGGAGCTGAGAGGAGTCCAGCAGAACCTCATCCTCTCTTTCTCCTGCTGCCAAAACCCCAGGGAGCTGCACTTCCAGGGTGCTTGGCCGGGGGTGGCAGCAATGGGACTGTCCCAGAGCACCCAGATGGAGACAGTTATTCCTTCCTCCTGCTGACCCTCTCTGCCCTTATCACTTCTCTCTCACTCCATTAATCCTGCAAAAGGAGAGGGATGGCAGGGACAGCACCTAGTCCCTCCTGGAGATTTTTGAGATGGTAAAGAAATGCTTGAACTCCATACGCATACAATGGGATTTATGGCAGCCGTCATCCGGCAGGAATGAGGAAGCCTTGAGGGGCCCCAGAGGTGCCATTAGTCCCTGGGGAGGGGACAGGGGATTTTCTGCCACTGAGGTTTGAGCTTGGAGGGGGATGGCAGAGATGGCAGGGCTTGTGGGAGGGGGGAAGCACAGCTTATCATGCCGTGCCAGCTGTGGGAAGCACGGGTTTCAAAGGCACACTCATTATTTTTAGGAACCTGGAAAGGGACTCACTGAGTCGGCCCCCAGTTGTGGCTTATCCAGCTTTTTTCCACCAGCTTTTCACAGAGAGCTTTCCCCCTGGCTCCCAAAACCCCGACAAATGCTTGTCATCCCAGTCAGCTAATGGGCTTTGCATTCCTTTCTTGAGCTCTCAGCCTCCTTGAGCACATCCTGGTGTGCAGTGCATCCCAATAACAGTGCATCCCGGTGGCAATGCCTCCTGGTGTCAGGGAACATGTGTCTTTTCCAGGGCAATACCCCCCATCTGAGTGGTCACTCTGCTGAAGCAGACTCCAGCTGGGCAGCAAAACGGGAAGAGGGAGATGTGGTGATGATGAGTCGAGAATAATGCAAAGAGGGAAAATGTCCCTCACAAGGATAAAGGCAGGGAGTGGGGTGTCTGGAGACCCCCTGTGGTGGCCTTTCCACTGCATTCCAGCAGCCCCCTCCAGAGACTGAACTGGGAAGCTGCTCATCGGGCCAAACCCACCTGGCTGAAGCTGTGACCTGCCAGAGAGAATCCAAAATCCAAACAACTGGGCAAGAAGGGTGAGAGGCTGCTGCCCCATCTCTTCACTCTTCACACAGCTGTTGGGTTTGGTGCATAGAGATGTCTCTTGTGAAAACACCAGAGAAACACAGGGCACTGAGGGCCACCACCAGCAGTGATGGTTACTGGAAGAGCTGGAGGGGCTCTGACTTATGTGGATGCAGTTTTTTGAAATTAGAGCCCCTGTGGATGGATTTGCTGGTGTCTAAAAAGGTAATTATTTTTAACACATCAGAAACATTCAGAGGGAGTAGCTTTCTGTCTGCTATTGAGCTACTGACTTGCAGGATACTCCTGGGATTTCACTACCTTTGGAACCTTTGCTGCTGTATCAGGCTTGGTAGGAACACACTGAAATTCCCAGGGAAGAAACACCGGGCAGTAGGATTGCAGGAAACCAAGCAACAACAAAAAAAAAAAGCTAGACAGTGCAGGCAAAGCTGGCGAGGGGGTTCAGAGATCTCCAGAGACAGATGCTCACAAAATCACCTTTGCATGTTGGTCTGAGAGCTCAGGGCTCTGCTGACCACCCTGTGAGAGTGGACATCTCTCCAAGGGGGTCACTGTCCTCCCAGACTGGTGCTGGACCGTGTGTAGGGGATGTGAGGCACACAAGATCCTCCAGTAGCCTCTTCCCCCAAGCACAGGGCCATGGATACCACTGGGGAGGATGCTCAGGAGATGTTGCTGGGGTCCAGCACCCGACACAGACCTCACGGGGAGGGCATTTCCACAGGGAGTGGGACCCGGAGGCTTGTTGGGAACCTGTGGTGGTGCTGGGTGCCCCAAGGGAGCAGAGGCACGGTGAATGGGCAGTCAGAGAGACAGTGCTGAGCCGGCTGGGGAGAGTGGGAAGGAAGTGGAGCTATAGGTCGAGAAAGACAGGGAGACGCCGGGAGTGGCAAGGGCCGTGGGAGGCAGGGAGACGGGAGCCCGGTGAGTCAGCCTGGTGGGGTGCTTTGAAACCCGGCAGGGAAGCACAGGCAGGGCAGGTTCTGCCGCAGCCTGGGGAGCCATCTCCCCCCGGCTGGCACCTTCTCCATCCCTCCCTGCTCAGTCAAGGAAAGCAGATCGCCCTCCAAACTGGGGCAGCCTGCAGAGCCACTGCTCCCTCCTTCCAAGATAATGCTGGCGTGGAGCCACTCTGGCTCCTGCCGCTGCGATGAAGTGTTTCCTCATCTAAGCAGGAGAGCTGCCAAAACGTGGCTTGGAAGCAGAGCTTTCCAGTGGCCAGGCTCGGCCCCAGAGCTGGCAGCACAGAGGGTGACCAGGGCAGTAGCTTTGCTCTGCCAGCCCGTGCCACCCCAGCGGTGCTCACGTCCCCCTGACCTCCGCGGGACCGCGGGCCAGTGTTCACCCAAACGCCGTGCTTTGGGTGGGAACCTGCCCTCGGAGACAAGAGCAGCCCCTCGGGCAAGGCACGGTGTGTGCGTGCAGGCGGCTGCCGAAACCCGGCTGAGTCACCCCCGCTGCCGCGGGCGAGCGATGGAGCGCGGGCCGGGCAGGACTGGAGCATCTCTGGGAGCACCTTGGCTTTCCACGGACAGACGCTGAGCTGCCGCACAGAGACAACCAGGTGGAAGGAAAGGTGGGGCTGGAAGCAGCATGTGTCCAAAGAGAGGGTTTCTTCCAGAGCAGGAGGACATTGTGCTTTTCTTTGGGCTTTTAAGACACAGTCCTCAGAGGTCCTCACAATCCTGCCTGAAGGACCCTATAGCATGCTTGACCTCCCCTGGATAATCCAAGGAGACAGGATGCTGGAAAACACTGCACAGGAGATACTCCCTTGCTCTAATCTCGCCTTGGCTGCGATGAGAGCATCTTCCATCTGTGAACCTCTCTCTGTGACATGTGCAGGATGTGACCCCAGAGCTCCTGGTGGCCTGGCAGTGCCCACTCCTGGGTGCTGCACTGGGCTTTGTGCTCACCATCCCACCTCGGATGGGGAATCATGGAGCGTTTCAAGGAACGGGTGTCACAGCAGGGTGTGTCTTGCAGAGGACTGGGCAGTGTTTTGACACCCAGACTCCTCCCCATCTCTCTCAAAATGCCTCCTGAGAGCAGTGTGGGGGCTCACCAGCCAAGGTGTCAGCTGGGCATTTGGGTGACCTGCAGCAGCCCAGATGTCCCAGCCCTGGTGTGTCAAGAACATTACAGACCCTGAAGATGCAGGTTCATCTTCCCGAGGGTATGAAGCTGTGGCGTCTCCTGCATGGTCAATGAACTTGTATAAATCCCCCCATCTGAGATCTGCTGGGAGCCAGAAACCGAAGGTTGCGCCTGTTGCATTGCCAAGCTGCAGTACCAGCCAGGTTCTCATCTCTGTCTGGCCTGGTTGGGCTCAAAATCATGAGAAATGGCCAGAAAAGGGGCCCTGGGTGACTGTTCTCAGCCTTTTGGGCAGAGCATCCCCAGCCCCTGCAGGTGGACTTGCTGGACTCCCTCCATTTCTGTGCTAGAGGAGCAATGGCTGGGGACAAGATGCTGCTGGGGGTTGAGCAGGAAGGTCCCTTTGCTGGATTCCATGCTAAAGACATTGCCAGGGCACTGCTGAGGGACTGTGCCTTTTGACAACATTCAGCTCTGAAGGGCTGTGCAATCAAACCCTCATCCCTGCCCAGGCCATGCCCTCTGCAGCCACATTGTGCTGATCATGGTGAAAAGTAGCCCAGGCAAGAAGAAGAATGGACAGGGCTCCCTGGGATCACAGCTGAAATATTCCCTGTTCACGGATCAAACTGATTTCTTGTCCCCTGAGCAGTGCCTTCCTTACACCTCCTTTCCCGAGCACCCCTCCCTCTGCTCTGCCCAAGCCCAGCTCCTTCCCTTGCTCCCCACACCCAGGTCCTTGCCCCCAAGCACACGGTCCCCACTCCCTTCTGGGTGCCACATCAACAGGGTGAGGCTGGCAGTGACATGGAGTCCTGCAGAATGAGGGGGATGAGTCCCCCTGCCCTTGCACGTGGCCATCCATCCAACCCCACACAGGGTTAGTTTGGGAAGGGGCAGGATGTGATTGAGTCAGCGGCACACGGCTGGTTCTTTCTTTGATCCCATCTCTCCCTCCTCACTCCCAAATGATCTGAGTGAAATGAAACACATTTTAGTAGTCAAATCTGTAAGGGTGGGTCCCACTGTGCTTTGACCCTACAGGGCATTTTGTACATTTAATTTGATTTACACCTGAAATATTAATTTAACATACTGGATTTTCTCCCACACCCAAGTAATGCTGAAAATTAAACAAGATCCTAGAGAAATGTTTGTGTGCCATTATCTCATTAGCATCATTATTTATCGAGTTTAATTACAGTGCTCCAGTGGGAGTACAGAGAAGGACATGGCCATCCAGTGATATGTCCATGGACTGCCTTGCTGAAGACAAGGGTCCCCAAGGATCCCACTTCATGGTGCTCCATGTGCCTCCCTGCAATGGTGTTGGTGGGGTCATGCTGTGAGCACACTCCCTAGGCTCCTCCAGGTTAGAAAATACCAAGGAATGGTATTCGTAGGAAAGGCAGTATGGTTTTCTTATGGGCTCTGGCCAAGCAACACCCAAGTTTGGTCAACAGTCTGCATTTCCACCTGGTAGCTCAGCAAGTAGGCAGCCCACTACTGCTGGAATGCTCTCCTTCATGGAGCTGGTGCCTCTCCACCCAGCTCCTTTTGCCTTGCCAGAGGCTGCAGGACTTTCTCTCCACTCTGTCTCCAGTGGTGCTGGGCACACCTCAGCCCTGACCACTCGTGTCAAGGCTCCAGAGCTGCCGATGTTATTATTATTATTGTTATTATTATTGTTATTGTTATTATTCCTGATTCAGCCGTGCTTGTAACTGCACGTCTGACTTGGAGCACCCCGTGAAAGTGAAGTGTGTGCTCCAGGACCTCATTAAATGAGAACCTCAAAGCTGGATTTGAGAAAGCCCAGATGGCAGTGAAGTCGTCACAGCAAGCTCTCGGCTTGGGAGCGCTCTGATTAATGTCGTTTGCTACCTCTTTCGGCTTAAAAGACAAGGAGTCATTAAAATAAAAGAAACCTCAGGTTGAAAGCACTGAAAAAAAAATCAATTAAGCCCCACATAGCTGTATTTTGTCCTGGAGCAAAATCTCAGACATAACAGAGAAATTACATAGCCTTAAAGAGAAAGAGAGAAAGGGGAGGTTTTATGTGCGGTCTTGCTGAGGTATTGCCCGAAGCCATGCTGAGGTGGCTTCTCACCTGGTACCTGCGGAGTCTGTAAACTCCCCACAGGAGTAGGGGGAGCAAGTAGGTGCTGGTAGATCCTACTGGAAATACGGATTGCTGGAGGAGCTCCCTGACAGTGCATCACCTGATGTGGGGCTGGAGGGGCTGGGGCTCCAGGCTGTCCCACACCCCCAGTCTCAGACCCCCACAGGAGCTCATGCCCAAAAGACTAACGGGGACGTGCATCGAGCAGAGCTCTTTCATTTGGCCGTGATACTTGAAGGCGTGTTCTTTTCAGAGGCTCCAGGTCCATCCCCTGAAGTTAAACCTTTGTCTCAATGAAACCAACAGTGAAACTCCCATCAGTTCCCCCGTCTGTGCTCTGCCCTGTGGGAGGAAAGCGGCACCCTCAGAGAGGAGTGACTCCGTTTGAAAGGCCTCTTCCTTCATGTGGGGAAACAGCTCCTGGTGCTCATTCCCGCAACTGCCCCAGCCCGGTGCCGTCTCTGCCGCAGAGATGAGCCTGGGGAGGGAGGCACCAAGTGCGTTTCCACTGCTTTTAATAAAAAAGCAGATTGAACAGGAGGCCAGAGAAGGAACCCCTGAATGTTGTTAAACACCCAAGGCCACACCAGGCACAGGCTCTGCTCGCAGACTTTTTGTGGGTTTTCTTCTGTTTCTTTTGCTTCCTTCCCCAATACTCTAACCTCTTGTCTTTGTTTCATTTCCACTTTGGGAAGAGGGGGAAGACGACAAGAGGTAAATGAAAAAAAAAAAAAAAGGAGGGGGAGAGAGAAAAGGCTGTGACACGTTTTTAATTTTAAATCAATGAGTGAAAAAGAATAAAAATCTTTTTGTTTTCTTTTTTTTTCTGAACAGAAGAAAGGCTGGTCATTAAGAAAAATAATAACAACTTTCTCTTCCTGCTGCTGCCCCGAGGACAGCTCGGCCTCTCCCGGCGCCTCGGCAAGTCTTCCCCTCGACGGGCTGTCCCGGTGGGGGGTCTCCGCTCAGCCCCCCGTGCGCGGTGGGACCCGCACCCGCGAACGGGGAGCAACCCCGGCCCCCATTCCCGGCAGGGCATCCCGGTGCTGCGGCAGAGAGAGGGGCAGCGGGTTCGGCCCGGAGGGGGCTCCGCCGGCGGGGCGCGGGCAGGCGGCAGCGGAGGGCTCCCCTCCTCGTTT
>VZRV01004450.1:345052-359956 GCA_013398115.1 Falcunculus frontatus | reverse complement strand
TCCCCCCGCTTTATCGCATCCCCACCCCGTTGCAGGCGGGATCGGCTGCGTGCTGCTGGGCTATGAAGACAGCTGCAGCCTGGAGAGCAGCGGCAGCAGCGGGACCCGGGACGCCGAGCCCAGCGACCCCCCGACACCCCAACCTGCCCCCGGCGAGCTGGGCACGGCCGGGGGGATGCTGCTGGACCTGGCCGTCAAGCGCCCCATGGTCAGGTCAAAAATCAAGGTAACCGCCCGCACCCCAACCATCTCTTCTCTGGCAACGGGGTGACCCCAGTTCAAGGTCAAGGCCTGGCTGCTGCCCGGGGACACCAGGTGACAAGAGTCCCTTGGGCTCTCTTTGCGAGTGATGACAGCACCTGTCCCGCACACCGAGGTGAAGGCCTGCAAGAACAGCCGGCCGTAGGACGGCAGCAGCAGGGCAAGCCTCCTAAGCGATGTGCCATAATCTTCCAGTGCCCTTTGCCTTCTCTTATCCTTGCCTGGGACGTGCTGCCCCTGACCTGCTTGGCTCGGGTCCCGCAGGAGCTCTGAACCCAGCCAGGAAGGACCAGCCCTGGCAGCTAGGAGTCATGCCCCATGGTGTGTGGGTGGATCTTGTTCCTTAGCATGGGGCCTCTTTAAAAGCTGCCTTCTAGGTTGTACTTAAGCCTTCACCAAGAGGGGCTGGGGTGCGTCTTCATGCTGCCCCCCTCCCACCTTGACTTACTGAGAAAGCAGCTAAAGGTTCTCCTCCATAGCTGTGAAGGACCATTGCCACCTTGAGGTCGACCTGCAGGCTTGGGTGAAATGAAGCAATCATCTGTCCACTGACTTTGCTGAAGAGCCTCTCTGCTGCAAGGGCAGGAGCTCTGGCTGTCTGGGTGTTCCTTGGGCAGAACCAGCAGAGCAGAGCAGTGATTTCCCTCCCAAGGCTGAGAAGGCAAATCGCTCACGGTGCCTCAGGTCCTCGTGTTACCTGAGAACTCAACACCGAGCTCCCAAACAGCGCCGCGTCTCTCTCTGAACGTCCAGGGTCCCCTCAGCAGAGTTGGAGCCAGGCCACCCCAGTGCTAGGCAGGAGGAGATGTGTTTACCACTGGTAGTTAACACCTCGTTAAACCCTTGCTGCTGCTTTGCTGGATGGAGCTGTAAAAATTACCATTGTCTGTGCCGGGCTGACAGCCTTTCAGTCACCGTGCTCTTAAGTCTCATGATTAGGTTTCACCCCAGTTATATGCAGCTGCTTGAGGTGGAGTCATAGCCCTGTTGCCCAAGAGATTCTTCCCAGATGGCTCCCCCTCCAGTTTCATGGTGGTTTCACGTTTTCTTTAATCTTTCTTTACAATTTCGAGTAGTGTTGCTTCAGTAGTAAGCAAAGAGGGAGGACCGGGAAAAATAACTGGCTCTTCAGGAAAAAGTAACCCCAGACGTATTCCTGTCTTTGTGAAGAGCCCGCCCTGCTGCTGTTTGACTTTAACCTACTTTGTATAATTTAACCTGGGCTATTAATGACTGTCACAGCAAAACCTCGTTTCAGCAGAGCTGAGTTTTTTCAGCTGATGGATGTGTGCCCGTGGTCCTGTCTGCTCTGCTGGCTTTCCCTCAGCCCGGGCATCTAACAGAGTCCGTGTGTTCCGCCAGGAATAATTAAACCAGCAGCGCAGTATTTACATTTTCCAGACATTCCTCTGAGGAATGATCTTCCCAGGAGCTGAATCATCAGTGTCTTCTTTAGTCAAGTTATGTCATGGTGTTGGCACAATGCTTTTGGTGCTAGGAGCAGGAATGAGGAGATTACCCCCCAATGTCACTCTGCTGTTAATTAACGAGCCGGGGACACCAACGGGGGGAGATTAGGGCCATTGTTTCAGTCTCTGATGAGTCAGCACAACGTGCCTTGGGTTTATCTCTCCAAAACCACCTTTTTTATCACTGCTGGCTGGTTTTTGAGGGACCCGGAGCAGTTGGAGGCGTGACTAGTGAAGGCACTGCGTAACACAACTCTCTCACACCAGAGAGGACTTCCCTTCTCCATCCAGGATATCAGCTGAGTGCAGGAGCGAACACAGGTGTGGTCCCACAGAAAGGTGCTCATAGCCTAAGCCCTGGTGTTCATGGATGTAACTGGAGGAGGGTTGCTGCCTCTGGAAGAAATGCACTACACAGAATTTGCTTTAACCCCTGAATCCAAGCTGGCCAGAGATGCCTCAGTCCCAAACCGTGCACGTTAAGTCCCCCACTTGATTGCAAGGAAAGCGTGAAGGTTTCACCCCGTAGGAATCTCCTGGATGCTTTCACTTTTCATTTCTAATAGATCCCAATATTTCTTTTAATTCCACAATAAGCCCCGCCTGTTTTGCTTTATTTCTTGTCGGTCTTCTGTTGTTCATCCCAATGCTCACACAGTCCTCTCCCACTCCTCAGTTCACCACTGGCACCTGCAACGATGCTGCCCTGCATAGCTGCGAGCTGTGTGGCAAAGGCTTTCGCCTGCAGAGGATGCTCAACCGTCACATCAAGTGCCACAGCCAGGTGAAGAGACACTTGTGCACCTTCTGTGGAAAAGGCTTCAATGACACCTTTGATCTGAAAAGGCATGTCCGGACCCATACTGGTGAGGATGCGTTCCCTGGGGACCCGCGGGAGGCTGCGGGGAGAAGGGGTGGCATGGAACAAGGACAAGGAGAGGGTGAGGGTAACCTGGCAAGATCGTAACACAAAGCCCTGGTTAACAACATTTGCAAAAAAATAGTGGGGATGCAGTGGAGGAAAGGGGAAGATGTGAGTGTGGACAGAGAAAAGTCCTGGGAATGATAAACTCTGAGGAGAACTAATGCAATCTGTGTGAAGCAGTGAGGGTGCAGGACCTGCCATCCACACCTCGCGTAGACACAGCCCCGTGCTGCCTCGCCTGGGGCAGCGAGGCTGGGATAACCCACCAGGATAACCTGCCCGGGATAACCCCCCGGGACAGCAAATCACTGCACGTTATCCGTGTGCAGCGACGAGTAGAGGCAGGAGCTCGATGAAAACGCTTTGCCCTCTAGAGGCAGCGAGCAGCAGTTTCCTGGGGTTTTTGCTGTTGAGAGCCTTCCCAGCTGATTGTTGTGCAGGATGGGATCATGGCTTGATTTTAGCACCGTCTGGAGAAACCAGAGTGTGGTTCATGCTGTGCCTCCCCCAGGCTGGATGGATGTGCTGTCTGTGGCCACTCACTCATGCTTTTCGTCTATTCCAAAGAGCAGTGGCTGTGTTCCTCTGAACCGGATCTGTTGCCTCAAATCCAGCTCACTGTTCCCAAAAGTTCTTACCCCAGCCTGAAGCAGAGAGAAGGCTGCCCTTTGACTTCATTTTTTTTTTCCATGGTGGAAGCAATGGCTTAAATAAACATCATCCCCAGCCTCACCCAGGGCAATGCATCCTGGTGGGTCAAGCTGGCTGTACTCAGCAGGCTTTGATTTCGCACTGCTGGGCACCCAGAAGGTGCATCCACCACATCTCACAGGCACATCCCATCTTTCCAGATGTGTGGTCAACCGGTGGGAGCTGGAGACTATTTGGGCTCGCTCTGCAGAGCCCCTTTTTTGGTTTAGGCCCCATTAACCTGGTGAACTGCTAGAGGTGACACAAGGATGTTGGTAGGCAGGAGCTGTTCCTTAGCAGTAAAGTCCCCAAAAACAATGACACCCATTTGGATGGGAAGGCATTGCCTGGAGCCAATGTTTTGGGCTGTTTGGGTTTGTTTGCAAAGCTTTCATGTGGAAAGGAGAGCTGCTGGCTGTGAGCAGGGAGCTGCCACTGCGGTATGGCCGGAGTGTGGAGTCAGTGCTTCCAAAAGAAGCGATACTCCAAGCTGTACCATCATCAGAGAGTCAGAAAATAAATCCAGGAGTGTCTCTGGTCAGAATAATTTAAAATTATTCCTAAATTATTTAAAATGATTCCTAAGTGATGAAGAGGTTCCCACAGCTCTGATGGGCTGTGCCATCCTGGCACTACCTTTTCTGTGCTTGTGTTTCTGCCTATGGAGCGCTGGAGCAGGCACCAAGGATGGTGAAAGTTTAAATTGCCTTCAAATGAGCATGAAACTGCTTTTTGTGTGTGAATTGCAATGAAGGTTTGGGCTTTCTCTCCGACTGCAGTTTAATGGAAATGAAGCAAGGCATCAGGCATTAGGAAACTTTTGTCTTGATAGTTTAATCGGTGCACTGAGATAACCTCTTTTAACTAAACAAAAATACAGTTGAGATGCTGCTTATTGGAACTTCTAATTAGCTTGGATTTCTGGTAGAAAAATCAGCTCCTGGCTGGTAACTTAATGCAATCACAAAGTTACAACTGTCTGAACAGACCAACCTGGTTTACCAATTTCTCCCTGGCTCACCATAGGTCTGATCTTCCAGACCCTGGCATTCCATCTTCCCTGGGGAAAAAAAGGGGTTAGATAACTCCTTATATCAGTTTTAAGGGCGGTCTTTCCTTGGAAACTTACTGATCTAGTCTAGTAAGTAGAATTCCAGCTGGTTTAGGTTCTTTCAAGTGTTGCTAAATCCTCAGCTATTTAAGCACTGGGGGGGTTGTTAAATCAATGTTAATTGGTGGTAAAATTGATTTTTGTGATGTTGGTTGTCTGGGCATTCAAATCACAAGTCAGTTCCTTCTCCCTCCTCTGGAAACACACAGACTTATTTCTTTCATCTTCCTGCACTTCTCTTCTAGAATCTGTAATCTCAGTCATCAAATCTGTATTGTATGAAAGCGCTCTCACTCCTTTGAAGCACTTGGGATCGCCGGACATTCACTGCTGTTCACTGAAGTCTCATTAAACTAAAAGAGAAAAATTAAAATCTTATCAAGACAGAAGTTTTCATCCATTATAAAAGCTGAAACTGATAGTTTTACCTAATCACAGGATTTCAAATAGTCAGGGCTCTAAAATAAGTTTTGCAGGAGTTGATAATGGCTGCCTTAAGGACCAAACCACTGATGGAGGTTGATCCTTAAGGCAGAAGATGCATCTGCCTGCATCTTCTCAAAACATTCCTAGGTTTTCTATGCCTAAATATATCAACCCATTCCTGAAAACCTCAGCCTGAAAGCAGGATATTTTGTTTAGAGAGGTAGTTCCTTGGGCTGCCAGATCATTACTCAGCAGCTGATGTGAGGAAACTTAACTCGGGATACAGGTAACATAACAGGTAACCCCTGTGTTTTCCCTCTGCAGGGATCCGTCCTTACAAGTGTGAGGTTTGCAACAAAGCCTTCACGCAGCGCTGCTCGCTGGAGTCGCACCTGAAGAAGATCCACGGCGTGCAGCAGCAGTACGCCTACAAGCAGAGGAGGGACAAGCTGTACGTGTGCGAGGACTGCGGCTACACGGGCCCCACGCAGGAGGACCTGTACCTGCACGTCAGCGGCGTCCACCCCGGCAGCGCCTTCCTGAAGAAAACCTCCAAAAAACTCGCAGCCGTTCTGCAAACCAAACTGAGCCCCGTCCTGCAGAGGAACTCCAAAGAGGACGGCAAGGACGAGTGACACGGGGGGCTCACAGTGCTCGACAGCAATGAAGTTTACATGTAGGACTATATATATTATTTTTTTAAGGACAATTTTGAAAGAAACACCTGAAATTAAAGGGATGCTTTTGTTAACGGGACTCGATGTTGGTACAACCTCAACTTGACAGAAATATTCCCATTTGTGATGGAAACATCAGACTTTTTTTTTATCTGGCCAATAAAAATGGAATGCTTGCAAAGGCTGTCACCTCTCAGATGGAGTATTTACTGAACTGACATTTGGGCAACCTGTTTCCTGTTCCAGCTCTACCACAGGCCTGAACACCCCTGAAAAATAAGTTCACCTTTCCCCAGTGTATTTTGTAAAGTTAATAACTGCTACCTCCCATGAAAATTACTTATGAGAGGTTTGGGTCCAAAGTGTTGGGTAAGAGTGGTACTGGTACGTGGTTCTATGCAACATTAATTAAAGTGCCTTAAGAACAGGAATGCATTGCATCAGCAAATGAGTTAAAATGTGCAAATACCCTTAACTCTGCCCCTTGTTCAGTCTGCTAACAATTTATGGAAGTGGGATCCAAGGTGAGTTGAAAACTCTTCTCAAAGGATGCAGAACATTTTCTTCCCGGAGTTTCTCTACTAGCAAACGACATTATTCCAGGGCAAACTTTTGGTTGTGTCTTAGGTACTTTAAGCCATGAACTTACTTTTATCATGTTGATATACAGGTGAAATCTTAACTCTGACGTTCCTGGATTTGTCATGCTCACTTTGAGGATTATTACCACATCCTTTTAACATACACCAGTACCAACCCAGAAACCCAAAGAAAGCACTGTAATGACTTGAAAACAAGTATTTTCTGTCATGTTGAAATGCAATTTTGTACATATTTTATGGTGTGTGTGTGTGTGTGTTTGGGGATTTTTTTTCTCTTATATTCCAGTGCCTGTTCATTAATGCAACAATACAGTGGAAAGGGGGACTGAGCCTGTGTCTGCTTCAGGAGGTCAGTGCAAAACTGCAGGCACGAATCTGGCTGCTCCTCTGTGACCACTGTCAGTGTAGAAGGCTCCTCCCACCTAAAATACAGTCAGGCATAGCCAGCACTTTCACAGTCATTGCTGCTAAAATGAGAGATTCTGAGCAACTTTGCAAGAATTGTAAAAAAATCTTTTCATGTTGCTTCAGTTTTGTACAGGCATCTGCTTGGGTTTCTGTGGGGAAAAGCTTCTAGAGGTCTGAAAGCATTCCTAAGGATATTAATACTTTATTCAGCACAGCTGTTGGTGCTTGGGACCTCAAAAACGAGGATAATAAAGTGATGCCACTGTGCTAAGAACAAACTCATCCTGTGCAGCAGGAAAGTTTGTAGAATACTTTAATAAATGGGAAGTTGCTGAGGGAAAAAAAGCATCTGAGGTAAATTAGAAGATCCTGACTTTGCAGAAAGAGCTAAAGCCTGTGCTTTAGCCCAGGTCTTGTAACTGAACAGTGTAAAGGGAAGGTTGCTCACTCTGCAATGGGATTAATGTTCACCTGAATGCATGAGATTTGTGTGCTCAGCCCTGCTGAAACCTCAGCTCCACTCCTGGCACAGCGGAGCCATGGCTGAAACCCTTCCTCTCCAGTAAGAGACACATTTTGGGTGTGTACCTGCGTGCATGGGTTGGTTTTTTATCCCTCCTGCACCACGTGTTGCTTTTGCTCTCCCTCCAGTGTCACTGCCACAACACATCCCTGCTGACAGAACCACAGGCACAGTGAGGTAAGCACAGAAAGGATTCACAGCAAAAGAGAAAGGGAGCAGGTAGCAGGGCACAGGGGAAAAGCCACTCTGGATAGAGAGCAAAGGGAAGCTTTGCTCTGGAAAGCTGGATGTCAGAGCTGAAGTAACTGCCCTGGTTGCCTGGCAGGTTTTTCTGCAGAGGACAGCGAGTGCCTGTAGCAGTGCCCTGAGCACAGCACTTTAACAGTCTGGCAACTTAATTGAAACTGGTCACAAAGTGTGTTTGGGTTTGTGTGACACTGGTGACAGCCACCTGCCAGTCCTGTTACAGGACAAACCAGCTTGTGCTGCTCCAGAAACACTCCAGAGCTCAGCCAGGGATGTGCCCAAGGCAGCAGCCAGGCTTTCAGAAGTGCCAGACACACTGAGTCCCACCGCTGCTGTCTTTGAAGGCTGGCTGCCTCCTCCTGGCTCTCTGAGGTACAGACTCCGCTGGGACTTAGGTTTACAAACTGACTTTGCTGGCAGCCTTCCTCAGGCATGGGGTTCTGGCTGATTTTCTTGAAGTTTAGGGGTTGGTCACAATTTTATTTATAAGCTGAAGTGGTATTGTGAAAACTCATACATACAATTCTTAGAAGACAAAGAGAATGAGGAAAAAAGCTTTCCAGAGCAATACTGCCTAACATGATCAAAGCTTATTCTCTGCTTTACACACTTGATTTTATATGCTTCAAAAGTAAAAGTTCTATTTCAAAACATTTATTCACAAATTTATTTGGAAAAAAACCAACAACAAACAGAAACCCATAAAAAACAGTCCCCAAAACCCAACCAGCAGCTCTTCACCCCTCAGAAGGCTTGGCTTCATGGCCACAGACCTGCTTTGATACAGAAACTCACATGACACTGGGTATCATTCCACAAGGGGTGGGCTCCTTGCTGGCTCAGACCCACAGCAGAGTCAGGAGAGCTCAAAGCAGTGGCAGCACAAAGCTCACAAGCCAAGGCACAGAGCTCGTTTCACAGTGCTTTTCTGTGGGCTGGGTGTTAAGAAACCTGCAGGAGGAGCCACTAGCAGCAGCAGCCAACATTCCCACCTCTCAGAACACTTACTGGAAATTTCTGTGAGCGTTGGTTCCAATTCTGCTCCTCTCTTGCTGAGCCACTTCTGTTAAGTGGTCACTTTGTTGCAGTATTCTAAATAAGAGCTAATGAGGACTTCCATTATAACTCTCAGCACAGGTTTTCCAGTTGTAGCTGTAAGAAAAGCCACATATAGTAACAAGCCTGATGATGGCATGAGCAAAAACTGACTGAAACCCAGTCTACTATATAAATTTCTTTATCATTTGCATTTCTCTCAGCTCATACACTGCAGATGTTGTTTTGCTTTAGTTCACCGACTTCCTTTTCGAAGACTCAGTTCTGCAACATTTTTTTCCCTCAAAAATCATGAAAGAAAGATGATCTGATTAAGCAGCTTTACTTGATAATAGAAACTTTTCTACCAACCCCAGGCTGTATAAACTGTGTGGGATAAAAAAAAGAGAGGCTAATTAAGTTGGCTTTGTTCTGCCTGGACCACTGAGGTAATGTACAACATAAGCAAATAGATATTCCCCATTCAAAAGTTACTTGCCTTTTTGGGAGGGGAGGGAGGGGAACCCTGCTAGTAAGAAATTAGCCAAAGTTACTCAAAAAAAGAGTATGAAAGTGGTATATTTAAACAAAAGGTTCTTCCTTTGTCTCTGTGCTCAGACCACTTGCTTGTGCTTAGTCTGGGTCAGTTTTTGTCCATGTACTCCTCCAGGCGCAAGAGCCACTTATTCCAGTACTGTGAGCACAGGTCAGGATCCATGAAATGCGGATGTGCTGGAGAGCCGTTCTTGTAGGCAACCACAACGAGCCCACAGCGAACCTGCAGCAGAAACAGGGGGCTGGCAGAAATCCAACATTTGTATGCAACCCTAAGAGCTAAACCTCACTGCAAAACATCTTCCTAACACACACATCATACATAAGAAATGGGGAATAAAAAGGGGCAATAGTTTGTCATAAAACTCTTGGAGACTTAACATTCAAATGCTCCAAAAAACCCCGAGCCCAAAGCTCTGAGTAACTTCAGTGAGAACCAGGGGACATGAACTCTGAGGATGAGTGACATTTAAACCCTGCAGATGCCAGGAAAATTGCCAGAGACTGAGGAGGTTTTGCCTGGGGCTGTACAACCAGACTGGTGCCAGTCTCCAGCTTCAGTCTGGATAGAAATTTTTACTTAGGTATGTTCTGACACCTTTCATACCTGACAAATCCCAAATCCCAAACAGCCACTGGCAGTGGGGGGCAGGAAGCTAATAGCAGAATTCCAGCCCATATTTCACTCTGTAAGGATCATGTCTGTGGAATGTGCTTGTGTTTACTGACCTCTACAGTATTCTAGAAAGTTCTTTGCACAGCACATGAATTAACCTGCTCTCTTCTGCTTCGTATTTCCCCCTTCAATATTTTTATTGAGGTAAAAATCGTTCAGGCCAAGCAGGCAGGCAAGAATTGCTTTTGGAGTCTTTAAAAACATTATTCCACTGTCTTCTGATGAAGTGATTCACAACACACTGCTTTTCCCTGAGGAAACAGTACAGCTTCCAGACATCAAGTGCTCACTTAGTCCCTCATTTACTAGTGGGAAACAGCAAGATAGGATGCAGGTTAGGCCCTCCCACACCACTTTCTTGTTTGCAGGCTCTTTTGCTTTATTTCTTCTCCTGCCTTTTCCTACCCTTGACACATGGAAAAACCACACAGGACAGAACACAAGGGATTGCCCAGATGCCAAGTCCCTGGGACTTCATCTGAGTGTTCCTTGGTTTCACTGAGCACTTCTTTAAAACCACTGAAAATTCACTACTGGCAGCCAAGGGCAGCAGGATTAGCAGGAGTAGTGGAATTATTTCACAATATGCCATCTTAACCTGATCTAGGACTGGGCTCCTTTGTTACAAATCCTACCAACACTCCCATGATGGACAGCAGGTTCTAAAGGTAGGAAGATAAAAAGATAACACAGGCGTTGCTGCTTGTCTCAGCACGCAGCAGGCCTACTGACCTGGAAGTCATAATTGGCATCGTGATTTATGGCTCCAATATATGCTGCAACCTGTAATGGATTATCATAAGTATTCTGTAGAAATGGCTTTGGTTTCTCTGAAGTCTTCCAGTCGATCACACACAATCGGCCCCTGCACAGGAGAACAAGATAGGACAGTGCTTTAAACTTAAGTTTGGTCACAAGTAAGAAATAAGGGATGAGACAGCACATAAAGACTTCTCACTCCCAGCCTGTTTCACCCCGATGTCATGTTGCTCATTATTATGTCTAAACAAGTCTCTTTCACCGGCAGTTTAGATCCTAAAAACCAAAGCTTACTAAAACCTGCCGCAGTTCCTGGAAAATGCTGACGATTGCTTAAACCTGTCCCTTCTCCAGTAAGGAACTCTCCACCAGGAAAAACAGCACTTATGCCATCAGGCTCATCCAGGGAAGTTCCTCCATTCTGCCAGTCCTAGAGCTCTGTCCAGCTTCCCCCAAACACTCGACCACTCCCTGGCCTCCACAGGCACCACAGGAGTCAGAGGGGAGGGCACCTCACCGATACTTGGCCACGCAGTCAACCAGGCCCAGGTACTGCAGGGTCTCGTGGTGAACTCCACTTTCCAGAGCCTTCACCTCACTGATGTCTTCCAAGACATGTTCCACACTGGATAAGTAGCCAGCCACGACATCATCTTTGCCCTGCTCCTTAGCTGCCTTCTCTTCAGACAGGAATATTGATTCCAAAGCCGAATGGAAGAGCTCTCCTTGGAGAAAAAGATCTAAGAAAAATGAGAAAACCCCATCACATTTTAGACACTACTTTAGATTTGTATCCTACACATTACACAATGTAGCGCTTAAACCAGTCCTGGATTTTGTACTGAAAGTTTGAGAGTGTGGGGAGAAGGGAAAGAAACAGAAAATAAATTGTCAAGAGTGAAATTGGTATCCCTTATATTAATGCTTACTTTACTTTTTTAGTTTCACTGATTACTCATACATACACTGGATAAACCAAGCAGTTACTGAAAAACTTCACCATGAACAGCAGGGCACACTGGTTTTTAAACATTCAGGATTATATGAGTTCAAAATGCCTATTTCAATCTTATTACAAAGTTGCTTTGTAACTGCAAAGAGGCTCAGTAACATCGGTTGGAAAATATCGATCTCTAAATAGATCCCGGCAAACAGAGAACTAAAGGAAAGTCAGACAGGATTGAGCAAAGTATGCCTACAGTCTGATTCTTGTTTTCCACAAATTTCTAAATCAGTTTTAGTAGTCCTAGAACAAAGACCAGAGCTAAGGCTCGTTGGTAACAGGTATACTCACAACACGCTCTCATGAAATGCAAACAGCTTCATGGATTTACAGACCACTTGGCCTAACAATCCGGAATAGTTCTTCTAGTCTGCAATCACACTGTGCCTAGACTTACTTTTGGTATACTCTTCAAATCCCTCTTTTCCAAGTTCCTCTATCATTTTCTGCTTCCATCTTTCCAGATAAAAGACTTGCTGCGGAGAGAGGGTTTCTTGAAGGATGCGGGTAACGCTGGGCATCTTTGTTCTTTGTAACCCGATTTTCATGGGGACGTTTGAATCACCGCTGACAGGAAGAATTCTCTTGCTGGGGTTTATTAAAGGAACCCAATTTCTGGGAGTTTTTGTCCCAGCTTTAATTGGAGGTCTATGTTTACTTGGTGGCCCATATAACAAATTGTCTTCCTCAAGTATTGTCTCTGGTGTTTGAGCGCTGGTTTTGTAAGATGTGACAGAGTGGACTAAGCTCTTGTATCTTTCTTGGTCAACTTGTTCATAACTGTTTCCTTTTTTCTTTTTACTATAAACACATGCAGAGGTAGACAGACACGTGTATGGGAATTGCTTTTGGCAAAACGGTATTTGAAAAAGCATTTCCAGGCTCCCTGGTTTCCTGGACAGGATCTGTAGGAATTGCATCCTGACAAGAGTTTGTCAGGATGTGAAGAAGTTTCTGTGAGCAGTTAAGAGTTTTCTCCCTTCTGTCAGGAATAGTCTGTGAGTCACCAAATTTTTTCCTCCTGTGGAAAAAGAAATTTGTGATTTCTAGAGTCATAAAACTCTGCCACCCTCCTATTCTTGCTCTTTGACAAACAAAGAATTGCTATGGCCAAAGTGTCTTCATACACCTTGTATCACCTTTATTCTTCAGATAAATAAGAGAAAGAACCAATGAGCAAGGAAAAGAGGAAATGCTCCTGAAAAGAACAGCTGCTGGCCTGCCAAATCTGAAGTCTGAAACACTTGAAGATTTGTTGCAAGTAGCAAAAGTTGCATCAGAGCACATCCCTACAGCAACAGTATCAGAACTGCCGTGGAAGTAGGCACAAAAATCAGATCTGCCACAAACAACCCCCCAAAAGAGGGAGGGGGAAATAAAGGCTATGCAGAGCAGATTGAAGCAAATCCATTGCTGTGAGGTATTAAAACTTCAAAGTTTATAGTGAATGAGCAACTTAAGGGGACTGTGGGGACAAGGTACCTTATGGAGTATAAACTCACGTTTTTCTTTTGTATACCTAGGAGAAAACAGCAGCAGGATATACAGTTATGAGACTTGAAGCTAGAAAAGCCAAAGAGAAACCAGATGCACTATAAATATTTTCAGATTCAAAGAAATTTTTTTAAAGTTCAGAATAAAATATAATAGTATTTTTCTAAACCAAGTTTCAAACATAGCTGTGCTCTAAGACACTTAGGAAATTTAAAAGCAAGAACAGCATATAAGCAACACCATTCTCAGCATCCCTTCCAGAGCTGCATTGGAACTGCAGTGCTGAGCCCTAGGAAGGTTTTTGCACATGGATAAAATGTAACACTTCAAGAGCGGCATTTCACATGCAGAATTGAGACCCTATTCTCCTACTGGAGCTTACCATTCCAAAGCTCCCTCCATCCGCTGCAAACACAGAACCCCTGCTCACTGCCAGCTAACAGCAGCATTCTGTTCCTAACAATCCTTCCACGTTGCTCTCTTCCTTCCCCACACTCCTCACAAAGCGCTTCCCACGCTGCCTGAGCCGTGGGCGCCACAGGAAACAAAACCATGGGGAGTTATTTTGTGTGGACAGATCCCAGAGCTGCAGTGGCCCCAGTGTGGGGGTGAGCATGTGTCACAGAACAGTTTCCAAAAATGGGGCAGCTGATTAGAACAAGGCATCTCACAGCAGGAGGCTGAGACCTTGGACTCGGGATCCATAAATATTGTCCTTCATCTGTGAAGGACAAAGCCATCCAGTGGTACCAGTTTAATCAGGAGCAGGCAGATACACTGCTTTTCTCCTCACTGGCTCTACATTCTCACACTCTTTGGGTGGCTTGGGCAAATACAAACTGTGCTGTAACCGGGTGGTGTGCAACTGATACAAAAGTAACCTCTCAACAGCAAATCCTAAAAAGCAGTGCAGAAAAATTAATCTCTTCTCTCTTGGAGCTTACCTCTAAATAGAGCTGCTAGAGCTGGGATTTAAAATAAAAAAGGAAAAATATATTCTTATTCCAGTGTAACAGTATCCAAGCTTGTAGTTTCTCGGGCTATTGTTTGATGATTATTAACAGGCCCATTAATGGTCACTGTGGACACGCACTAATCAGAACAGAGCAAATGCTGGGCCAGTGGCTGTGGCTCTGTTACATAAAGCCACAGCACAAAAGAAAAAGTTTATCCTGGCTTTGTGCCAGCTGCAGGAAGCAAGAGGATAACTGATTCAGCATAAATTCACTTGTAGCAAGCTGCTCCCTCAACACTTCCTAAGGAATAAATTTATACCAGATCAGTGTTTTGAATCACGAAGCTGTTGAAATATGGAATATTATGAGCGCTAGAATTAATTTAGCGCAACACAGGGCTTCAGTGAATAGCGTGAATTTTGATTTAACAGCCTATATCGTGCTGGGGAATATACCTGTGGAATTTCCAATATCTGCAGAAATGCTTGTGCACTGCATGAACCGAACCACCAAGAAAGGGAGAGTTTGCCAGCTGCTGTCCTGTTTTACAAAAGGAAAGAGGTTCTAGGATTGCTAAGAAATAAGGAACCCTTGTGCCCAGATGAATAAAGAATTGTGTTTTTCAATAAATCACAGTGGCATTTCTGTGCAGATAACTTACAAGACAGAAGTGGAGTGGTTGGGATCTACTCTTGTGCACAAAGAACAGAATTTAATTGAGATTTCCCTCTGGGGAAGTGTCTCCCTTCTCTCTGAAAGTGTTTGCGGTTGAAGACCGGCAGAATTGCTTCAAGCGTTGTATGATGAGCCACACTGGAGAACAGAAAAAAATTAAAATAATCTGGAGGTAAAAAAAAAACAACAAACCAGGAGGACTTAACTCTCCCAAGCAAGTTGACTTTGCAGCTCCAGCAATAACTGAGATAACACAACTAAGGAAGTTTTTTTCCAGGATAGGAACAGTTTAACTGAAGGAAATAGGATTACTTAAGGAAAAGTTCACATCCATAAAAACCTACCTCCAACTGTGGTTTCAGACAATAACCAGTACGGCTTTTTCTCCGTACAGCCACCGATCCAGAAAAAAA
>VZRV01004450.1:289960-345006 GCA_013398115.1 Falcunculus frontatus | reverse complement strand
AAAAAAAAAAAAAAAAAAGCACTGGCTCACTTCAGAAAAAGAGCTCTGCTAAACCTACAGCGGTGTTGCCCCGTGCCCCTAATTTGAGGAGAACAAACGCACTGATGAAGGCATAACTCTGAGTTCCCTGCAGTTTGCAAACTACATTACTGAACCTATCTAGGTTAAAAATACCCCTCCCTCTTTTGGGATGTTTAGAGCACAAAGAGAGACAATTTAGCAACCCTGTTTAAGAGCTACCCTGAACCAAAGAGTAGGTTCAACAAGCTTCAGTTCCCAGTTCAAGCTTCATTCCCAGATCAGCACTGGGAATGGAATTAGTGGGGAATAGGGCTGTAACACGAAGCCAGCGTTTTTTGCGATCTGTGAAAGAGTTGGACCAACACCAGTGACCACCAAGTGCCTTCTAGCAGTCAGACCTTCCCGCATGGGCACCAGGTGTCTGAAAATCCCAGTGTCGGATAGCCCACCCTTGTGCAGAGCGGGATAAAACACTCTGGACAAGAAGCCCCGCTGGAGGCGGGAATGCCCGGCCACGGCAGCCCGGCCACGCGGCCCGTTCGCGGACGGACCCAGGGGCAGGGTGTGCCAGGGGACCACCAGCACCAGCCCCCTTCCCTCTTTCCCCTTCCCTTGGCTTTCCCTCACCCCCAGGCCCGCCCGGCCCCGGGGCCCTCACGAACCGCGGCTCCGCGTTACCTCAGCCGCGCTTCCCGCCATCACCGCGGGCCCCAGCGCGCAGGCGCGTCCCGCCCACCGCTCCTGCCGCGCTCATTGCGCGTGAGCCGCGCGCTGTCTCATGGGACTTGTAGTTCCCCCACACCACCATCCCCAGCCCCTTTCCCTTGGCTGGAGAGCCTCGAAAGGTGGCGAGAGGGGCGCGCCCACTCTATCTCTCACTCTTTGGGTATTCTTTGAAAGGCTCTAAGGAAAAGAACCCAAATCTTTAAATGCAAGACAAAAAAATAAAGCATTGTGGTGCCATATTGGATGAAGGCAAGCAGCGCCCTGCCCTCACCAAAGATGGCGAGTGGCCCTCGGGGGGTGTGGCGGCGGTGGCTCCGCCCGGGTTATATGAGGAGGAGGTGGCGGGGAGGAGGAGAAAGAGAAAGGTGGAGGGTGGTTGTCTGCTCCCGGAGATATGGCTCTGCTCCGTGGGGACGCGCAGGACAAGGTGAGGGCGGCGGCCCGGGTCCGGCTGGGGTGGGCGGTGAGGGCGCAGCCGAGCTGGCTCCGCGGCGTGAGAATGAGCTCCCTGCTCCCTCTGGCCCCGGCAGCGCTGGGACAGTGACAGGTTTTGGTTTTTTGCTCCGTTTAGGCTTTGTTTTAAAATATTAGTCGCCTCAGTCCTCGTGCCTTTGGCGCACCGAGGTCTCCTGAGGGCAGGGGGTCAGGGTGCCCAGGGTGAGCGTGGGGAGCAGCGCCTGAGGGGAGGGGTGCCCGGGGAAAGACAAGGGGATGGGGAGGATTAAAGCCGGAGTGAGAAGGACGAGGAGGAAGGAGGGAAGGGCTGTGCAGCTGCCGTGAGCCAGTGCGGGCTGCACTCCTGTGCCGAGGCTGGAGCAGGGTTATAAGCGGGGCCCTGGAGCTGCGGGAGCTGGGCCTGGCAGGTGATGCAGGAGCAGGACCTGCTCGCCAGGACCTGTCCCTGGGCACTGCTGGCCAAGTGCTGTAGGCGATTGTGCTGCGGGGGGTTAAACTTGCTCTTCCTCGTTGTGTCAGCTGCCCTGCGTGTCTGTGACCGGCCTTCCTGGCTGTGTGCTCTGGGTTAATTAGGCTGTCAGCTGTCACTTCACCTGCGGTGCCCCTTTCCCATGGTTCTCACATCAGCAGCTCGCTTGGTTTTCCTTTCTCCGGAGAAGTGTTGAAGCTGTAAGCGCCAAGGAGCTTCATGTCTTCCCTTTAAAGCAGCACAGGGTGTTTCCTAATGTGAAGACTCTCAACTTCTCAGAGGAAATGCAAGTTAAATGCTAAAACAGGAACTGTGTGAATAAATGTTTATGTAGTGTAGACAGTGATTGGAATTATCTCTTCTACTGGACAAGCTGCCTGGGTTAACCTACCTAAACTCCCTGGTTTAATAACTACCCTAAACACACCTTGAAAAGAAGGCAAGGCAGCCCTGTAAGAGTCAGCAAGTTGCCTATTTGCCTTTCATATTGTCACATCTGCATGTGGTTTTGCATTGTGACTAAGCTTCACTGGCAGGAAGATGACTTTGTTTTAAGCTGTTAGGTGTGCTGGAAGTCTCTTCAGTCTGTGTTTTCTCCAGCTTTTTGGAGCATGTATATTAGCTGAGGCAAGAAATACACCAGCCTTTATTAACTTCTTCTGGATAATTTCCTTTTCTCTCCTTTTCATCCGTATGAATCTTGTTTTGAAACAATCCTGAGTCAGTAGGACAGGCAGAAGTTTGTAGAAGAAGCATTTTCTAGTAGCTTGCTTTGAGCTGTGAGCTGACCAGTGCTTTAAGTCTTTTCTGCTGCATGTGAAACTCTTTGTATTTAAGTGTCTGCCCTTGGAGAATACTGTGAGTGTGAGCTTTTACAGGCCTGCAGGTTCTGCAGGTGAGGGGTGGAGGGGAAGGTCAAATATCAACTCTCTTGCAGCAATTGGTAACTTCTGAGTGTTTATGTGCCTTTCTAACTTAGCAGACAGGAATATTGGGGGGAGGGGAACATGTTCTCGTGGTGGGAGCTGGAGTAGCTTTGAACTCTGATGCTCAGTGGACAAAGATTAGCTTGTTTTAGGTTGTAGGGCTGTCTTGGGATTCCAGCAGCACGGGGGAGAATAGAAATGCTCCTATCTTGTCTGTTCCTGTTTAGGCAAAGAAACAGCAACGTGGAACTGGTGTGTGACCAGTAGATAAAACCCATGCCTGTAAAGGAAACTTCATTAGGCATTAACTTAAATAGGAGCCACTGTTAAGTATAAACTAAAAACTGACCCTGAGGTGGCAAAGCAGGAGAGGATCAGGATGTGTAGGAAGAGGAAGGGAGGGTAGGATAAGGGTGATTGGAAGTGCAGTGGAAAATAAGGTGTAATCTGTTGTGGGGGAGGAAAAGGCACTTCAGAATTTGAAGCGAGCAGTGGGACTTCCAAGCTATTTGAGTAAATACCTTGGTATTTCTTAATATCAGTGACTTCATTGTATTTTAAGGCTTCAGTCTGCAGTTAAAGTGTTCTAGATCAAAATCCTGAGAGCATGTATTGTAGCCCCTCTTTCTCAAAGTAGTCAGTGGAAGACAAAATGTTGTGTCATGGCCTGGGACTTGCTCTTATCACAAATGGTTATTTTCTGCTGGACAAATTCTGCTGCATGTTCTGGAAGGAATGAGGCCATGCTGGATCTTGCCTGTGCTTATCGAAAAACCTGCTTCTGCATGCTGCTGGGCCTGAAATCAAGTGGGAAGGTGAGCTGCTAGCAAGGTGACAGCTCCTGGACAGGGATAACGCACTCTCAAGGACATGTAGCCTCCACAAAGCTGGCCCAGCAGTTTGGGCTAATGGAAGGTGAAGCCAGCACGGTGAGGCCTCTGTATTCCTGAGACTCCCTGCCACCAGCTCTGGCCTCACTGTAGGAGGCCAGCAAAGCATTCTTGGGGATGCTGACTGTGGCCTGGGGGTTTGCTGCTGTTGCACAATTTCCATTTGAGCTGGGCCAGGAGTGCTCAGCCCCAGGCTGTGCTCTGCAGGCACACAGGGGACTTGCCCTGCATGGCCAAAGCTGCTGCTTGATCCCTTGAACTGAGGAAGAAGCTGTGGCTTGGGTGGAGGTGTCCTGTGTGCTGCTGATGGAACAGGGTGAGCCAGTGAGGTTTTACTTGGAATGTGGCATCCCTGAATGTTTATAGTGTCCTTCCCTCTGTCAGGAGGCGTGTGACCTTCAGGTTTCTGCAGAGAGTGATGCAGAGATCCCTCTAGCAGGAGAGGACCAGTTTATTGCACAGCCAGAGGCAACAGGTGCTCTGCGCCTTCTGCTTCCTTGGCAAGCACTGCACTTGCTGAGGAATGCCATTTGTGTGACTACACTGAGCTGTTATTCCCTCTTTATCAGTGTTTTAAGGAAAATAATTAAACCTTTGCATCACTGGAGTTCTCCAGTCCAAAGTCACAAATTTGAGAAAGCATTTTCTATAGCATAAATAAACACTGGTTCAATTCTCCTGGTTGTGTGTAACCAGACCACTTCAGGGCTGTTCAGCTCAGTGTCAGACTGGTAACAGCAAACCTGCCACAAAGACTGCAAAATCCAAACTTCCCACGTGCTCTGTTGGCTCTGTAGTGCTGCATGCCTGCAGTGCACTTTCAGATGTCCTTTTAGCATCCTGATTAAAAAGAAACTTAAGCTGCTTGTGCTGAATATGACTGAAATGTAGTTCCAGCAGCTAATGCTGCTGCTATCTGCTGGCCAGATCCTCTGCTGGTTAACTCCTGGGGGTCGAAACAAGGCCCTCTGGAATTGAGGGCTCTGTATAAACTGCCAGAAAACATCATGATCTTTTAGTGCTCTCTGGAGAGCACCTAAACAGCTTTAATTAGAAAGCCTGCTCTGTAAAAAGTAATGGATTCTAGGTAGTGGCAGAGAAGTTTAATTACTGCTGAAGTCTTGTTTGTGGGCTGAATGACAGCAGGGAGGTGATCAGTAAGGGGAGAAGGTTTTTAAAAGGTAGCTGATGATAAGCAGAAAGTTTGACATGTGAGCCCTTGTGGAAGGGCTCCTTGCAAGAGCCTGGCTATGTGGAAAACCCCTGGATTAATCTGAGAACAAATACATGTTTCACCAGCAGTCAGAAGTTGTACACAGTTGCTTGCACTGGCAGATTCTTTTGTTAGAATGCAGAAGTGACACCGAGTCATCCGGAGCTGATGCTAAAACTGCAAAGGGTGGAACTGTAAAAGCAGTAGCTCAGGTCTCTCACCAGAACTAAGAGACTTCAGTGGCTGAGGCCATTTCCTTCCACTGGGTGCCTGGAAGTGTCAAGATGTGTTTGCATTTGGGTGAGGCCTGATCAGAAATGAAATGTCTGTCAGGCAGAAGCCTGGGTAGCTGATGGTCATCACTGCCTTGTACTTAAGTGATCCAACTTTTTTTTCCCTAGCATCTCTAACAAATGGAAAAAAAGCAAAATTCTAAAATTCTACCTGGATTTGGTACAGTAATGATCTCTGCTGTTTCCTGGGCTTCTAGATCAGGTGTTTATCACAGTGTCCTAATTAGTACCATAATATCTATTTTTAGTCTTCTGGTCCTGAAACCTAGAAATGATAACCAATATGATATCTATGTTATTGTGAAGGGCTCTGCTTTGTCTTGTTCTAATTTCCAAGTTGGACAGGTGGACAGTATCTGTACTGAACAGGGAGTAGTTTTGCTTGAATCCTCAAGAAACCCCAGGAATCTGGAAAAAAAGTCACTGACGAGTCCTGAGTCTAGAAGTGGGAGGTGTCAGAGAAGCTGTAACAGTTTCTGTAGTCATTGCTAACCAGAAGCTGCTTCTGGGAAAGAGAAATGAGAGTTGAAAGTGAGAGTACCGTGCTGGCTTTGGCTGAGTGTTTCAGTTTGCAGCCCCAGCCCAGCTGTTTCCCCTCTGTGTGTCCTCTGTACCTATTTGGGCATCTGCTACAAGTAAGGAATAATCCCTTCCCAGCTGCTGAGCTTGGATTATATCCCTTGAGGGTACGGAGTGACAGACTGATTTCTGGTAACTGGATGGGGAAACTTCAGTTCTCTTGCCCCACTCCCTGGAGTCCAGGGGGGAAGCAGGGACATCCTAGCAGAGAAATGCCTGTGGGTATGAAGGAGCTGCCAGAGAGTTCAGGTGGAGCGGTGACCTGGGAAAGCCTTGGGTTGGACGCCTGCTGTGTTAAAAGAACAAGCCTGAAGTCTGGAGATGGAAGTTTAATTCCTTTGCTCTGCACAGCCTGCACGTGACCATAAGCAGGTTGGTCCCCATTCCTGCTTGTAGGATGGGCGTTGCAGAGATGGTGGCACGAAAGCTCCTATGTGCAGAGCTGTTGGTGCTGCAGAGCGGGTGCTTGTGTTGGTCAGGGGTTGGTGTGGGACATCTGCCGTGGGTGCTCACTGAGTTAGTGTTTTATAGAGCTGTGCTGACATGAGTGGGGCTTCCTGCTTCCCATTCAGGGGACAAATGCTACTCCAGCACTTTTTGTCGGGAAACAAAGCACTCCCTCCTCCTGAAGTCAGACAGTGTGAATGTTCCCTTTGTAGTCTGAGCCATGATTGTGTACTCCTAAAGGTCTCTGGCCTGGAGTTAGGAGCCCACAGTGACCTTCACAGGACTAGAGCAGAGCAGGGGTCTTACAGTCCTTGGTTTCATATAGCTCCAGGTCCTCCTTGCAGTTTGTGCAGGGTGCCAGGGGACACATGCTTGCGACATGTTAACTGCTTTAATCTGACCAAGCAGGACCGCCTTATGTTCTTGCTTGTCTGTCTCTGGTGTAGGCAACTACTAGGCATGGAGGGGTGTGCAGACAGCATCTGATCATGGGTTACTTTCTCCAGAAAACTTGGTAAGAAAGCTCACAAATTCAGGACTGTCTGATTTGTGTAATCCTTTCCTTAGTTTAGCTGAGAGGAAACGGTTTCCTTTGGCTTATCATACTTTCCAGACTCAGCAGTTCATATTGTTAGCACTGCTGATCCTGTTTGGACAGCAAACAGAAGTAAGCAGGATGTAAAACACTGGGGTCTGCATCTTGCTGCTTTGGCTGGTGTGTTATCTGGCTGGGAAATGGGAAACACCAACCAACTTGCCTTTCATTTGGCAACAGACAGTGAGCTGTGCTTTCAGTGAAGCTTATGGCTGACTGGTAGCCTTCTGCCTGTCCTTCCTGTAGTGCCTGAGTGAGGCAGCTTCTGCCCAAACCCGTGTCAGTGACCTCTGAACCGTGCACCTCTGTTTGGCCCGTGCCTTCCTAGCAAAGACCAGAATTGCCTGCCTGTATGGGAACATAATAGTCTGTCCTAAGTGGTGACTGGAGGGAAGTGATTACTGTTGCAATCCCTGTAGAGTTTGGGGCCCCACCATGTCCTTTTGGATGTGAACAGTGCCTGGGACTGCTAGGAGCTGTGTTCCAGGGCATGCTATGTAAGTGTGCTTGCTGCCAAGGCCGTGCCCAGGATGGGCTAAAACTCTTCTGTCCTTCCCATCTTCTGGGAAGCTTAATGTGCTGCGTGCAAGGTCATTCCATAGTCATAAGTCTTAAAAAGTTTTATCTATTATTTATCTCCTTTTAATTCTAGCTAACAGTGAGGACACAGCAGACAGAAGTGTTTTTAGCATGGCTGGAGGGTGCAGTGGCTGCGGTATCCCTCATTTATGCACGACAGTCTGATCTAGAGGAGAGCAGTGGCAGGGGCGAATGCTCCCTGGCCTGGCAGCAGTCCCCTCTGCAGGCAGCCAGAGAGACTTGTCACATACCAGATCTGGGCTGCAGGTGGCCAGCCTGGGGCGGGGGAGCTTCCAGAGCCTTTTGGAAGCAAAGCTTCACCTTATAACAGGCAGCCTATTATCAGTTCTTAGGCAGTTTTACAGAGGCTTGAGGCAGCATTTAGCCAGCTGTGATATGATAGGATTGCTCAGATCCTGGCACCATTTGCTTGTGGGCTTGGGTGCTGAAACTTAGTGTACACAGCAGTAGTAGGAGCAGGCTCCTGGCTGGTGTGGTCTGTGCTGCAGGGTGGTGAGATAGCAGTGCTGGTGCAGATCTCTAGCCTGCTTTTCTGAGAAGGCCTTCAGAATTATCTCCAAAGGATAACCTCAGCATTTCTCCTGGCTCTGACGGTCGCTCTTCAGCAAACTTCCTGTGTTGTGACCTTGATCTCTGGTGGTTTTTCTATTATGCAGGAAAGAGCGATGATTTGTTAGGCTGCAGCACTCAGAGGAGGGCCTCTCGGAAGGCAGTCTTCATGTGTAAGCTGGAGGATCTTTAACTAAGAAAGCTATTCCACTGCTCTTTAAAAGTTTAAGTATGCTTGAAATGATGTTCTGGGTCTAGGCTCTTGGAATGAATGAAGAAATAAGCCCCCAAAGGAAGATGCTGGCTCAGTTTAAGGCTCTTTGAAGCACTGGGAAAGTAATTCTGGTCATATGAGATGTACCTGAAGGCAGGGGTGTAGTGCAGTGTGGTTCTTGTTCACGGCTGATGATCAACCAGCTTCACTAAACCTACCTGATGCTTGATCAAGGATTATTCTGTGAATTCTCTTGCAGCTGAGGTCTGTATCTGTAGACCTGAATGTTGATCCTTCTCTTCAAATTGATATCCCTGATGCCCTAAGTGAAAAGGACAGAGTGAAGTTCACTGTGCACACTAAGGTAAGGTCGTGGGCAAAAAGAGGCTGTGCAAGTAACAGATGTATTTGTGGTATACGTACCTGCAAAGATGGGCTGGGCAACGAAGAAAATCTAATTAGATGGAGATTTTCCACTTAAAAGTGGCCTGAGGATGTGTATGTATATGCAGAAACGTCAGATTTCCTAGGATTTGCACTCTCTAAACAGAGACAAGTAGCTGATGGTTAGGTTGGCTTTGCTAAGGAATCCTAGCTAGACACCAGAAGTCTGGGGGGTAGGAAACGAGCTACTGTGAAATGTCACAAAACAAACTGCATTAATGCTGTTCTACAACAGTACTTTTTTTTCTAACAGTCTCCTTAGTGGTACTGTTGAATAAGTGCCAGCTCAGCTAAAAGGGAGTGGGCAAGGCTCTTACTAAGCAGAATAGCTTCCTTTGGAAATGGACAGAACTGTTTCTAAAAGCACTGATTTACAAAACAGTAGGGCTTCTATATATTCTCTTCCAGACTACACTGCCAGCTTTTCAAAGCCCTGAGTTTTCAGTTACAAGGCAGCATGAAGACTTTGTGTGGTTACATGATACACTCACTGAAACTGAAGAGTATGCAGGACTTATTGTAAGTACTTCCTAAAGAATGTGATTCTAACTGAAAAACGGTAGCAATCTAAAGTGCGTACTAATAAGGGCGTGAAATATGTTCTACCAGTGTTACTGGTGTTTTGTGACTTGGGTGTTCCCTATGCTTCCTGTTGCCTTAATTCCTAAACAACTTGAGTGGTATGGCATTTATGTCAACTTTCCATATAGCTTAGAGCAGCAAAGGATGCTTTGAGAGCCCTTGACTCTGTGGTGGTATTACTATCTGCCTGAAAATGGCACACTGAAATAATCTATTAAATATGGTCTTTACTTCCTATCACGACTCCTTAGGAGATGGCTGGCTATGGGGTGGATTACAGAAGCTGTTTCTCTGGGCTGGATGGTGTGTGTGTGCAGGGATAACACAAACCAGAGATCTAGGTGTCAACGTGCCTCTAGAATTCCTGGGTCATGTACTCTTACCACACTTTCCCATGACCAGGCAAAAGAGCCTCCTTCCAGAGAAGGCTAGAAGTAATCTTGGAAGACTTTATTTGCTAATATCCATGACTAACCAATTCCTTGCCTAGATACCTCCAGCACCTTCAAAGCCTGACTTTGATGGTCCCAGAGAGAAGATGCAGAAGCTGGGGGAAGGAGAAGTGTCTATGACAAAAGAAGAGTTTGCCAAAATGAAGCAAGAGCTGGAAGCGTAAGTAAAATGAGTCTACTGCCAAAAGTTGCATTTAGAGAAGCCTCCTGGCAGAGCAACTCATTTGGTGATAAATGATCTTGAGTGTCACTGTTTTGAAGGGTGTCTTGAAAATCCTGGAGCAGGGGAGTTGCCCAGCTTTTCCAGCTTTCAAGCTGGAAAACTTCCTAGCTAAAGAGATTGAAAGTAGCTTCACTATCACGAGCTGGCTATTTCAGAAGCTTGCAGATGAATATTTTCATGGGATAAACTTAAAGCAATTCTTTGCATATTAAGGAAGGCAGTACAAGAGAGGATCTCAGTCTGTTGTTTCCTTGCAGTGAATACCTCGCTGTCTTCAAGAAGACTGTTTCATCACATGAGATCTTCCTGCAGCGGATTGCTTCTCATCCTGTGCTCAGCAAAGATCGCAATTTCCATGTTTTCCTGGAGTATGACCAGGATGTAAGACTTTTTTCCTTGTTTCCCTTTCCAACTGAGGCAAACTGTAAGGAGTGCTGTTGTTTTTGCTGGGCACAGTCAGAATGTTCTGTGAATCTGTGCAGCACCAGCAACTAGATATTGCAAGTATTTCTGTGAGATGACTGAAGGATGAAAGCCTGACCTTTAGACCTTTCTGTGTTATAAATCTCACAGTGTTTCTAAATCCTTGTCAAATTTGTTAGGAAGCCACCTTTGCATGTCTGTATCTTGGGAACACATATGGCTCAGGTGTACCTGTGCTGTGTTGCATGGTCCTAAAATGGAGGAATTGAGGTGTATTAAAGTCAGTCCTGCATCTTTTTTGTCACACCTAATCATGAGTGATAGATGCTGATCCAAGATATGCGAGGAGAAACTGAGCTGTTTCTGGGGATGGGAAAAATCTGTGGCACAGAATAGTTGAACTACGTGTAGCCAAGCCATTTGTTATATGTTATATTTTTGTATAGGTGTTATGGAGGGCTTAGAAATCAATCTGCTCTGACATATGCTAGGTATAAAGGATGTTACTACATTGCAAGTGTCAAAACAGTCACTTTTTTTTTTTTCCCCTGGGTATAACTTTAAAGCTGCTTTGGCCTCTCTATTACAGCTGAGTGTTCGGAGGAAAAACACTAAAGAGATGTTTGGTGGCTTTTTAAAAAGTGTAGTAAAGAGTGCTGATGAGGTCCTCTTCTCTGGAGTCAAGGTAAGGTTGTTGCTTTGTCTCTTACCCTAATCTTGATTGTTTCTTGCTTCCTGCTCCAGGGAAGTTACTCCTGTCTGCTTCAGGCTTGCTGTGCATGAGGCTCAGCTACTGACATTAACCTGCCTTGTTACTGCTCTCCCAGCTTGAGGGGAGGAGGCTGTATTTATTTTGACTTCTATAGAAATAAGACATTGGAGCTTTAGGCTGTTAAATTTATAATTTAACAGTGTATAAGCAAAGTTTCTGGATGCAGAAGGGTTGCCTTAATACCTGATACTGGTGGAGAGGAAGGAATTATACCTTCAGAAAATGTGCTTGTGGATTTTGTCTATTTTGGAGCTCTGAACAGACGTGATTTATGGGTTTCTGCTTGTACCAGACAAGATCAAATACCAAAGACTCCTGTAACTAGTCTTGCTCCAGCTTTTGTGTCATGTTGCCATGGCAGCACTTCCCAATAAGCTTGTTGTCCTATCCACGGTGTCATGAAACGTTACAATATGTATCATGTTTGGTGTGGATGAGAAACAAGCTTGTAAACTGCTTAGTCCTTAGCTAGAATGTTGCAGCAGGCCTAGGAAATAAAATTCCAGCAGCTGGGAGTCCTGAGGTCTGTCCCATCCCAACTTACTGGCTGCTTCAGACAATCTGCATCAGTATTTGAGTGTCAACCTCATTTCCCTGCATAGTGAGAAAGAAACTTGCCAAGTGGCTTGGTTTGTCAAACCCTTGGCTCACATCTTGTCTTGAACAGATTTTCAGTAGGGATTGATGGGCCTCATGCTCAGGCCCAGGCTATGGTTGTTTCTTTGGCCCTTCCCAAAATAGGGAAGAGCTTGTATTCTGTAGTTACTGACTTAACAGCTCATATTCTTTTTCAGGAAGTAGAAGATTTTTTTGAGCAAGAGAAGACTTTTCTTGTGAACTACTACAACAGAATCAAGGATGCATGTGCAAAAGCAGATAAGATGACAAGATCTCATAAAAGTGAATCTTTTCAAAGCCCTTTCGAAAGATCATGCAGTTTTGCCGATTTCAGCCTGAAAACCTTGTCTTGTTCTTGCAGATGTTGCAGATGACTATATTTATACTTCAGCTTGTTTGAACAGCCTGGCATTAGAAGAGCCTACAGTTATCAAAAAGTAAGCAATTCTAACTGTTCATAAACGTATCCCGAGTCTGGCAATACCAAGTTTCTTCTGTAAAATCCAGAGGATTGAGTCATAGGTGGTTTGACTTTCTTGAATTGCAAGCAAGTGGCATTAAAGATTTCCTTCCTCTGGCACTCTTGCTGTGGCAGACCTAATGTTATCAATTGCACCTAACTCTGGACTAGTTAATCTCTTGCCAGTTGTGGCCTAGAGGTTACTTGTGCTGGTCATCAAAACTCCTAAACAGAAATCTCCTTGATTCTCTTCAGGTCACAAATTGCTAAAGACCCTTGAAGAAAGGATTTATGCATGTGTGTTCTACTGTGCTGTTAAATGTAACTGCATTAGGTCTGTACTATCTTCTGGACCTTTGCACTTCCAGAATAGTAGGGGATTTTTAAGCTGGGGAAACCCAGCCACCTTTTCTGAGGTGGCTTCTTCCACCTTTTGACTTTGCTATCGATTTACCAAGACCTTGTTAAAACAGAGTGTATAGCTGAATAAACAAGTCAGCTCCTCCCTCTTGGATAGCAGCAGGGAAATTCTCCACAAGACCTTTATGCTCTGAAGATCAGCATTGTTACATTAAATAGAGTTGAGCTGCTCAGCTGTACTTCTCTAGTAGGCTGGAATCCAGCACATTGAACCTTTTGTCCAAGTCTTTGCCTAAATGAGTTTTTTTCAAGCCCTTGTTTGGATCTGTATACAGGAGTAAACTCCAGCCTTCAACTTTCTGGTTTCCTGCCAGCTGATCCTGGCATTTTTTTAGACTGAGGAGTATCTAAAACTTACTTATGCATTTTTTTTTTTCTCTCACTAGGTACTTGTTGAAAGTTGCAGAGCTCTTTGAGAAACTCAGGGTAAGAGAAACTTTGCCAGGAGCAGGTGGGGGGAAAAAGAATCTCTGACTCTGGGTGTTGCTGTTCTGTTACACACCAACTATCTGATTTTATTTTTCCCTTTTGCAGAAAGTAGAGAGTAGAGTTTCATCTGATGAAGACTTAAAGCTCTCTGAACTGTTGAGATATTACATGCTCAATATAGAAGCTGCTAAGGTGAGAACAGTTTTCTTTTTTGCTTAGTTTTATTATGGGCCACGTGACTCACTCGTGGTCTTCTTTGTGCTTTAAGAAGACAGGAAAGTGGACCCTTGTTCTGCCTAAGAAACCTGACACTCTTAAACCACAGCAGGATATAGAAGCTGTATATTAGCTAGCTGGAGCCCAGCCACTTACAGAAGACCTTGGACCAATTTTTCTTTGGCATGTAAATTGGAAGAACTCTTTAAATTTCTATAAGTTAGAGCAAACTGAATTTAGGTCTGCAGCAGTGTTCTTTCCTGTCCCCTGCCTTGAGTACTCATGGACTTACCAATAAAATCAATGATAACTAATTACTAGTTGGGATTTACTTCAGGATTTTTATAGTACCTTAGCACAAATATGTGGTAACTTGTGAAGGCTGTTAGAGTCTGGACTTCCAAGAGGGCTTTGGTAGATTGATGTGACTGCAGAAAGCCTTGCTGGCAACTCTTCCAATCAAAACTTGATTTGACAGGGGGATGACTATGCTGAAAAAAGATATCTAGGTATAACCTCCTGGGCCTCTTCATCTAGTGTCTTACCTGTAGTGACAGGTATCCCAGAACATCCGCTACATCCTCCCTCAGTGGAGTGTACTATTATTTAGACATCACAACTCTACTCCTGCTAGATTAGAAAGGGATTGGCTCAGAGACCTGTACTACTTCTCCTGGCTAGGTTAGTGCAGTGCTTCAGTCAAACTGTCAGATCTCCAACGAATTAAATGGCTGCTGGAAGTAGACTGAAGGAATTCAGAAAGTGCTTTTCCTTCTTAGTGGAGAGATCCGCCTTACAGCAGGATAAACTACTTTGAGGGAAGAAATGATGCCTATAGCAGCTCTAAGACTTCCTTCACTAAGACATAAGTGGCTGTCCTGAAAATGTAGTGCTGTACTGTGGAAGGCTGCCAAGAGCAGGCTGTAATAGCTTGTTGGAAAAAGCAGAATCTGGTGCTGAAAGAAGTGAAACCTCCTGCTGCTAAGGTAGTTGTAACCTCAGTTTGGAAAACAGTCCTGCTAAGGCTCTGGTGTGCTATTTCTGTCTATTCAGGATCTTCTGTACAGACGAACCAGGGCTCTTGTTGACTATGAGAACTCGAACAAAGCTCTAGACAAAGCCAGACTAAAGAGCAAGGACGTCAGGCTGGCTGAGGCACATCAACAGGATTGCTGTCAGAAGTTTGAAAAGATTTCAGAATCTGCAAAACAAGGTAAAACAGGCTTTGCTGTACTTATGCTTAAAGGAGAGCTTAATGCAGTCGAGGTTTCCATCTGACCTTCAGCTGCTGCAGGCTCCTGAACAAATAGTCTGGCCATCCCAAGGACAGTATAGATGCCTGTAAAACTAATGCAGCTAAACATTTTTAAAAACAATTCTCTGTAGCAGAGCAGTGTCAGTACTACACCAACCTTATTTGTAAGCCCCTAGTATTTGCTTTCTGCCCTGAACTCAGCCTCCATGTGAATGTAACTACTTAGGGAGTAGAAGGTAACTAATTATCTCAGTCAGAACTGTGCAAACAGGCTTTTGCTCTGTCCCAGTACAGCTGAATGCCTTATACTGAGTTTCAGGCACTGGTTCTTAGTAGAAGAGTATTTATATTTTCCAAATACATATATATAGATATACAACAGAGGAAATATGCTTTCATGGTACACATGCTTCTCCTTTAGAGTATCTGGCTTTAAATGTTGTGTATTCTCACAGAGTTTGTGTGGCTTTTTTCTGTTTTATTCCAGCTGTCTTCCTACAAAGCTTTTCTGTCTTAGGCTGTCTGTGTGTCATGTGATGACTGTATCTCTGTCTAGAAACAGCAAGACTAACTCTTGAACCTTTTTTTGATCAAATACTGTAATTAGAACTGCACATCAGAACTCCTGAAACATAAGGGGCATTACTGAAACCTGTCACACTTTGTGTATCTCTTACCTTTGTTTTTTTCCTTCTCTACAGAACTGATGAGTTTCAAACAGAAGAGAATAGCAGCATTCCGCAAAAACCTAATTGAAATGGCAGAACTGGAAATAAAACATGCAAAGGTGTGTTCTCTGGAATTTAACAGGCATGGGTTGAGAGAAGTGACTATTGTGTAACTGGGAGGATTTACTGGGTCACCTGACTTCCCATCAGGCAGCCTCATCTGTGGGGTTTGACCCCTGCTGTGTCTGGAGGCAGCTGCTGCTTCCAATGCTCCTGAATGCTGTGACAAGAGCACATCCTGCAGCTTGTGATCAGGCTGTCAATCCTTGTCACTTGGCTTGTCAGTGGAGGGGACACTGGCTTTGTAGCAGCCTCTGCCAAGCTTTGCTAGGCAGGCTTGAAGGGTCTGTTAGCTCAGTGTAGAGAACAAAGCAGTAACTGTGCATCTTCAGCTCCTTTTGAAGAAGGAAAGTCTAATGTCCCACTTCCTGAGAGTACTGGACTTTACCACAGGCAACTGCTTCAGTGCTGAACTGGAATGTGACTCAAAGGCCTTGACAACACTGCTCAGTTTGGCCCTCTTTAAAAGCTTCCTGTTGTCTCTTGCCCCTCTCCTTACCACAAACTGAGTCATGGTTTCAGGCCTGCAGGAAGAGGCGGATTGCAGACTGTATGATCTGGTTTTGGTTCTTTACTGCTTGAATGCTTGGCTTTGCAGTAGGAGAGCTTTAGCATTGGTACAGGCTCCAAAATCCTGTGATGGACCCACTGTTTGGGAAGCTACTTCATTGTGAAAGGCAGGATTTGAATTATCAGTCATCCTCATCTGAAACTGATTCTCTTCCTTTGCAGAACAATGTGTCTCTCCTGCAGAGCTGTATTGACTTGTTCAAGAACTGAGGAGTCTTACTCTGAAAATGTGACAAAAGCATCAATTGCACTCAATGGCCAGGGGCAACTTATTGGCTTGACTTCATTAGCTTAAAATAAATACTGTCACTGAGATTGTTTCACTAACACTTAAATATGTTGATAGTGATACATTGACTTTATTGGTATAAATGGGAGCTGAATTGTGTATGAATTGTCTGGATGTAGCTAACATCCTGTTGGCTGATAACTCAAAATGAGTCAAATGTAAGAAATTAATTTGCTGTTGACTGACTTCATCTAGCAGAAAAAGTTTACTGAGAACTCCTTTTTTGCAGGATCATAATCTGTCTCTTCATGGCCCTGATGTATTTAAAACTTGCAAGTGAGAGTGACTTAAGGGTGATAATTTTATAAAGTGAATATCTCAGCATTCCACTTCCCAGACAGATTTCTACTACGATATATTTTGAATTTCTATAACTACATTCACTATTTGTACACTTGGGCAACACAGCAAATAAAGATGTCTGACACAACGAGCTGTTGTATGGTAAGAACTTGTGTGGGATGTGAAGTGACAAAGAGGCTTCAGACACAGAACTATCACAAATTACTCATCACCTGGAGCTCTTCAGAGCACTAGAGAGAAATATTTGACTCAAAAGGATTGTTCTTGGAATGGGTGTTTAAATGAAATGTGTGGACTTCAAGTCGCATTGCTGTTTGAGTAGCTGTCTGCGACTTTTACTTCTAATGTGCTGCACATACAGCATTGTAAAGTAATCTTTACACCTCCTACTCGCAACAAGAGGCTGTTTAAATCTTCAGGGCTTTTGGAAGCGTAGGCCTGGACAGTCTTCTGTGAGCTATAAACCTCCTGAAACTTTGCATGACCAGCTGGGCTCACACTGCTATGGCTGAGGTGGCTCAGCCCATAAACCCCAGGGCATGGTTGGACAGTTTACTATCAGTTGGCACCTATGGATATATAGGTCAGTGAGTCAGATCCTCCTAAAGGCAGCTTTTTGGGTAAGATGAGTGTCTCAGCCTTGCTTCATTTCATGTGACTAAACTTCTAATCATGCTCAAAGTAGGCTCTGTGGCTGTGCTCTGGGCAGACTGCCTGAAGCAGCTTCAACCAGAGAAGCTCTGAGAATGGGCAGCTCAGTGGCAGTTTCTAAGGGTTTACTTTCCTTTGACCTACTGCTTTTCCTTCTTGGTACCCCATGAAAACTGAGCAGCTTTTGCCAGCCACACCATCCTGCAGCAGAGAAGCTGAAAAATGTCTGAACTCTTTTTTCCATTGACGGGAATAGTTTCAGCTTGTGGTTGTTTGCCATAAGCACATTGTTTGTGTATATGTGGCCTCTATGTAGCTAATAGGTGACAGTGATGCTTCCTATGACAGATGTTGGATAAGATCCTTTCCACTTCTCCTGGGGCCATTAGTGGTCCCAAACTGGACTGGCAAAGCTTTGGCTTTTCCTAAAAAAGCACACTGTTTATCCTAAACTAGTTCAACCTGGTTCAAAGGCTTTTCTTATTTTCTCCAGAGAAAGGGTGCGGTTGTTTTTGCCACGGCAAGCAAAACTTTTTGTCCCTACTCCAGAAGCGGCCCAGACTAGGGTGGGTTTCATGCACTGCCAGTAGCAGTGTGTTTGAAGCTAAGTGAGAGACCCTTTTTCTGTTTCAAATATCCTTTCAGAGCTTTTTCTTGAGATGCTTGTTCTCGTGTGGTTAGCACTCTAAATTCTTGGCATACCTTAATCCAAGGTACTAATGTGAACAGATTAAAAGTATGTAAAACACTTCGAGTGGCTGTAATTATGGCTTTATACTGATGTTGCAGTTATTGTAGTTACAGTTAATTTACAATAACTGCAAGAAAGCTGTAAAGCAGTCTCTGCCAATGCCACTGTTTCTCTGGAGGAAGCTGCTGTGTGTCAGCTGCTGCCAGCAGAGTGTGTTGCAGTCAGCTTCAGCCTGGTGGCTTGGAAAATAAGCCACAGCACAGCTTACACCTCTGTAGGCCAGTGGGTGGCAGGCTGCAACAGCCACTGGTTACCTGCTCCCACGTTTCCCCTCAGGCTGAGTTAAGATGAAGTCCTGGAAACGATGCTGCATCCCCCAGTTTCTTACCTAGTGTCTGGACAGATGTTGATACATAAGAGAAATTAGCTGTGTTTGTAGGCAGCCTGCTCATAAGGAAGGACAGAAATATTCCCTTAACCCATGTAATATCACTGGACCTGACTTATCTAATAGCAGGGCCTTGAATAAAGCCTTAGCAGAATGAAGATCAGCTTGGGCAAGTCAGTGTGATAAGGCAGGTTATCATCAATATGAAAATAATTTTTTTTAGAAATATTGCTGACTTAATTTAAAAGGGTGGTTGGGGTGGATGAGAGCAGAGTTTCATAGATGTCCCAGGCATGGATTGACCAATGTACATTTACTGATCCCATCTGTAAAGCAGGTTAACTTTAACTTTACAAACTTGTTCCTCTAGTCTGAGTTAAAAATTGGCTTTTGAGAACAGGCACAGGCCTTATCAATGTGATGGTAACTTCTGTGAAAAGCCACACACTGCAGATCTCATTTCTTCTCCCCTATTTGAGTGAGGGTAGAGGAAAAGCTACTGTTTGGTCAAGTTTATTGTGGTTTGTAAAACATCCAGCTGTAGAAAAACTGCAGATGTGAACCAACCTGGTCCCATAAGAGAGGCTCAAAAACGTGTCCTGTTGTACAAGGCTGTGATTCTGGGTGGTGCAGTAAAATGGATTTGTAGCCATAGAAAGGGAATGATTAAGGATCAAATGTACTTCAGGAAGGAACTGGTTTGCCCTGACGTATGCAAGTAGTCATGATTCTAGGAAGACACATCACTGATACTGAGGCTGGCAAACAAAACAGAGAACATTTTGTGTGCCTTTGGGATACATAAAGCCTGGAAGAGCTGTGGGCACGTACTCTTTATGCTGGTTGGTGCTGGCTCTGTGCTTCCCACAGTGATTCTGCACCTATGACTGGCTTTACAAGCCAGAAACTCTGTTAACACCCTGGCCTGACTGGGGGCAGAAATTCACCTGCCATCCAAATTATCTCGGGATGATTACTGATGTTTTAATTAGGGATTCATATAACTAGTTGTTGGGGGGAGGGAGTGTTCTTTATTTGTTTTTGCTTTTAATGTGCTCCAAATTTATTCTGCTTTTTTCCATTCCATCCTGTTTCTTCTGGATTGCACACTCTGTAGGGGAGCTCTGATCTGAGGCCCTGCCTTGTGCTACACTTCTGAGAGCAAATGTGAATTTCTCAAAACATGGACTTGAGAAGGTTTTCTCAGCAGGTATTAAGTTTCTGACTTGTAGTCTCTTTCAGTAGATTGGGAGAAGCTGCTTGTTTGTGCTGTGAAGCAGAGAGCTCTGCAGAGCTCCTGTTCTTAGATGGAGTTTTCAGTTCTTCCCTGTGCTCCCAGCACTTGCTGCTATGGTTGAGAGCACAGTTAAGAGTGATTTCAGTTTGTCCTCCCAAACACCTGCGTCATTGCTTGGTGACAGTGGAATATCTGAAATGGATTTGAAGCCGGTCCATTGGCGGATTGCTGCTCAGCAGTGAGTGAGTGCAGGCACTGGTGATCCATTTAATCCCTCGGATTGTTGCCTGGCTCCAGCTTTGGACCTGCAGCTCACTGTTTACCAAAAATTGTGTTTCATCTGCTATCAAAATGCTGCCCGGTGGCTGAGCTCTGGTGTGGGCTCAGCCTTGCTTTTTGTTTGCTTTTAATATTACAAAGCCAATGAGAAGGCCCAGATGAGATCAGAGTCCAGCTCAGCTGAGTTTTCATGCTTGCGTGCTAAAAATAATCCCTGGTAGAGGTGCTTCGTAATTTAAACAGACCAGCAGGAATGGTGCCTGTTTCACAGGACAGGGAACTCAGGTAGTGTGCGGAAAAGGTGACTTGCCTGTGGTTCCATGTGGAGTTTTTGTCAGAGCCAGGAATTTAACTTGCATCTGAAATTCTACTCCAGGGTTCCTGCTGTCTTGATCAGCTGCTCTTGGAAGCAGTCATATGAGTGCTGGTGGTTTGGAGTTTGGCTGTTCCTTGGCTGTGGTTTGCTGCTCTTCTGTGCAGTTGTGGCAACTGCCAATGTCCCTGTTCTGCCTTTGCTTCAGAGCAGTGAAACATTTCAGTCAGTTTAAGTGACTTCTAGTGCTCTCTTCTGTGGGTCTGTTTTCCTTGGCAGCAGAATTGCAAGGTCACTTTCTGCAAGAGAGGCTGCTGGAGTGCTGGGCAGGTAGAAATGCATTGCGAGAGCCCCTGTGCTGCTGCTTTGGCTTCTTGTCAGCACTCAAAGCTGGAGAGCAGTGGATTGTGTGCACTTACTGGTTGCAGCACCTTCACCTCTTTTAGGTAAGACTGTAGAAGTCTTCCCTATCAGTTAAGGGATTCTCATTCTCTTTTTGTTCCTTGTGTTTAATGTTGCTTTGCTGTTACTCAAAAACTTTCCTGTTCCGTGTGGGTACAATGCCCCTGAGAGTCTGACTCACTGATATTAAACAGGAGTAAAAAAGAACTTAAAGGTTCCTGTTTAATGCTAGTCTACTGCCTGCTTTGAAAACAATGTCCTGCTTTATTAAGTCTGGTTTAGTTAGGATCAAGTTTGTTCTGCTCCCTTGCTAACAGATTAAAAAAAAAAAGTAGAAAGAAGAAAGCTCAACTCTAAAACAGCACAGGTTTAGATTGCACCTGTGGCTCAGCCCAAAAATGTACCTCAGGTTTAGTATAATTTAGTCAGGAGCTTCCAGCTCTTTCTTGAACTGCTCCTCCTTGAAGGCTTTGCTAAACAAAACCTCTTTAAGTGTAAGAGGTTAATGAGAAATGTTCTAGTACAGTAAAATTTGACACAGCAGTGGATGTAGTTTCATCATGAGCTCACTGCCACTGAAAGGGGATGGCCTCACTTCCCCTCCTATTTTGTTCTTCTTGCATCCCTTGGGCTGGTCCTGATGTTCCTGTGGCCTCAGGCCAAGCTGATGTAACTCACTAAAATGGCATGAGATGGGCCAAAACAAAACAAAGGCTTTTTGCCGAGTCGATGCACTGAATCTGGGTCCCTGGAGCTGAGAAGCACACAGACCTATGCAAGGGCAACTCAGAGGGGATGGAGAAGGACACCTTGCTCCCGAGGCTTAGTTTGGCTCAGCTGTGTTTTGGAACTGTTGGACCAGCACTGGTCCAGTGGGTGCTTCCCTTCCAGGCAAGATTACTTCTAAACCTGTAACAGGAAGACCTGGGCCATCAAAGTCCAGGGCTGTCTTCATGACAGGGACTGTCTTTGAACTGGGAGCTGTGTCTTGTGGGAAAAAGCAAAAACCTTGTCCTTTGGAAGATGCACAGACAGCTCTTGCTAGGAGGTGCTGGTGGTAGGTGACTTCTTCAGAAAACTTGTGTCACCAGTGCTTGAGAAACTCCCCCTGCATGGGCAGTGCAGCACTGGAGATTCACCCCCACTGGCAAACCTTTTAAGGAGGGTGGCACAGTTCATTGGGACCATAGGTATGGAAAACATCAGGAAGTTAAAGCCAGGAGGTAACAGGCAGTGCCACTTTAAAATTTTTCATTCTGCTCTGGAGATTATTGGCACAGCCTCCTTCAGTAAATGCAAAGTGGTTGCCATGGAGGACAGGAAATCCCTCGTCTGCACAGAGAAAGAAAACATTGGAAACTGTCCTACTGTAAAGCACAGCTGCCTCTGTGCTGGGAGAGGGGTGCTTGCTTCTACGGAGTGTTTTCCAAAGGTCTCTGTTTTTGTCTGCAAATCTTTGCACATATTTGCTCTGTTTCTTAGTGGGCTGCTTGTGCGTTTAAGAAGAGCTGGACAAAGGAAATGGGAGCAGCTGGTTAGGACTAGTTTTAAGTGCCCTGATTAATGTGAGAAGCAGGAGGGATTTTCACTTGGAAGTAAGATACTTAGCAAACTCTCAGTGTATGCCTCTCTGTTTAACTCGGCAGCTCCTCTCGTTCCTGTTTCCCTCTACCTTCCCTCTCTGCCTTTTCTTGCCTCGGACCTCTTGGAGCAACAGGCCTCTGTGCTGTGCTGGCTCTGTGTTCCCTACCTGGAATCTTTATCATATTCTGGCTGCTGTTGCTGGCAGTGGGAACACCAGTTTGGGCCATGTGTGCGGATGGAGCAGCTGGCCATCTGTTCCTGCAAATGCCCAGATGTTTAGAGCTGGCCTGTCCTTGTGAGATGAGTAAGAGGTGAAACTCAAGGCACATCTTTCAGGACATGTTGGTGCCATCTTTCCAGGCTTTGTGGAACGATCCAGTTCCCTCAGGAGCTGAGACCAGACAAGTCTGTGGTGGGTTAACTAACTTTGTCAAGCCATCACTGTTAATTAACATCATCAAGCTGTGTAAAGGCTGAGCTTCCTGGATGCTGCTAACCCATGAATGCCTAACCCATCACCAGGGTTGTCATTCTTCCCTATGGACTGCTTCAGAGGCCAGATGAGCAGGTTACCACTGATGGTACACCAGTGATTATTAATCACCTGTAGATACTGATCACCACTGGATCAGGAATTTCCCTTCTTCCAGAGACAGATTTGTCAGTTGTTTAGTTCAGGTCTGGTTTTGTCTCACTGCTGTCCTCTCTGCCCACACCATCACAGTCCCAAGTTGTGTTTTGCACACAAAAAGAGAAGGTCATGTCTGACTTGGTGAGCTTTAGCCTTTGCTTGGCAATGTTTTCTGGGCCAAGTTTTTGAGCTGATGCTCATGAAGCTGGACTTGTTTCAAGGCTCCAGAGGATATTCCTGCAAGTAGACCATAGTGTTCTGGCTGGAGAGGAAAGGGAGCTGTGCTCATCAACTTCTCGTCGTACACCAGTCACTGCTTTCAACATGATGTGTTAAATCAGCAGCAAGGTCTCTGGGGATCCCTCTTGGAACTGCTCATAGGGATGTTGTGGGTGAATTTAAGACACCTTTGGCACCCAATATGATGAGAATGGTGTCAAAATTCCAGAACTCCTGTATCCTTCCTCAAGCTGCTCCAGGATTTCCCTTGCAGCTGTTCCCAGCCTTGCCACAGCCCAGCTTTTATGCAGCACAGAATGTTCAAAGGACCCTCTTCGCTCTGCTTCTTCTCACGTTGGGAGAGAGTCTTCTGACGTCACCTGGCATGGCTGTGTTGACTCGCACCAACGCAAGACTGATTTACACCAGCAGGGCTCCCTGGCTGTGTTTGCCCAGACCTGAATATGGCAGGTTCTGACGTCTGTCTGGAGTCAACACGAGGCCACCTGATCCATGTCTTCCTTTTATGACTGACCACAAAGTGCCGCCTCCTCCTTTCCACCACCAGCCCTCCCTAGGTATATTTGCACAAGTCGAGTCCCACCCTCTGTGCTGCTTTAGTTTTCCCATCAATAGCCAGGAATCCCGTGTGTTTTAGGTGTCTTCACCTTGCTGGGATGTGGTTCCTCTTCCCTGATGTGAGGCTGGGCTTTTTAGGCTTCACATCCATCTGTTGCAGAAAGCCTGCTTAACCCTGGGCACAGCATTCTGGAGCTGGACTGGCACCGTTTGGCCCACTGGTGTAGGGCCTGGCTGGGTTTCTTTAGGACTACCTGATTCTTGGAGTGTTTCTAGTCCTTTGGGCTGTAAAATGTGCAAGGTGTCACGGAGACCACTCACTGATGTCAACAAGACAGCGTGAAAAAGAAAATCCCTGCCTGGCCCTTATGTGTGTGCAAAAGGAGGAATCAAAGGCAATAAATTAAGACAGAGATGGTCTTGCTCATCTTCAATTTGGTTGTCAATGACAACCATTCTGGAAACTGTGTTGCATGGAGCCTGTTCTTTTAACATTCTAGAGGACCAGGCCATCCTTTTGTTAAAAGGAGGGGCTAAAGAACTTGGCTCAGGGGTAAACAAATCTCTCACATTATACCTCAGGACAGCATCTTCTTCCTTTGTGGCAAGGATTGGCAAAAAGGACATCAAGAGCTTGGTGCTCTGCAGGAGAAAGGCAGGAGGCAATGCTAATGGAACCAGTGCTGGATGCTTGTGTGTCTGTCCATCTTTTGCATTTTGGATACACACACCACTCTTTATGTCAGACACTTTGAGGGACTCTGGAGAGGATGACATAGAAAATCCTCTGGGCTGCAAAAAAACAAGTGCCAAATGTAATGTGGCACCTGGGTGCTGTGCATGGCTTGGCCTTCGCTCAAGTAGAAGAGGGGAAAATGAAAGATTTATTTGCTCTCCTTGGGACTGTGCACATAATTTTTGTGTGCTTGAGTGAAATGGCAGGCTCGAGGATGTGCTCTGGAGGGAGAAACACAACGCTTGGCTGAAAAGCTTTCCTCAGGATAATTTGGTCTACAGAAGCTGGTTAATCATAAAAGCCATGTGGTGTGCGAGGACACAAGGCTTAAACTGCCAAAGCTTCCTTGGTGCACACAACAAGCAGGGGGAGGTACAACGCAAACAGGGAGTGCTCTGTGGGAGACAGGCATCCCTGTGTCTCGGTGGAGAAATCCTTGCAAATAAACCACCTGGCTCTGTTTGGTTACTGAGCAGCTAAAAAAGGAGCAAGGACACCGGGAGGACACCGCTGACTGATGGCTGGTGAGAGATGGATTGCTTTGGGGAAAGATGGAGGTGGTGACAGCTTCCTGCCCTCTTTCCTCCCCTGACTTCAGCCACGGCAGGAAGGATGTAGGAACCATGTTATCACATGTTGGCATTGTGCTGTTGAATATTCCTGCTTGGTGTTCAGTAACCCGCTCCAGACTGGGTGGTGCAGATAAGAAGGGGCCTGCAAGTGTGGCTTGGGGAGCAGGCTCGGCAGATAGCCCCAGATCCATTCCTCGCTCCTGGAGCAATGGATCTGGGGTCTTCTGGCAGCGCCACTGTGGGCTGGACAGGGAGAGCACTTCTGGGGACACTGCTGGAGGTATGAAAAGACCCCATTTCTTTTAAAAGCACAACAGAGAGGAGGAAATGGGAGCTCTGAGTGCACCTCCTGTGCTCTGCCTGCCCCTCTATGCCAGTGTGTGCATATCCTATGCCTACCAAAGCCACAAGATAAGGCAGCCCTGGAAGGAGACTTGTTTTCTGGGCAAGTGACTGAGCTCTGGGCTGAAATTACAATCCTTGTTTAAGTGGCTGTCCTGCAGCTCTGCAAAGATGTGACAAAGCAGGCAGGGGAGAGGTGGGGAGGTGTCTGTCCCCCAGGGGGTTGCAAAGGGAGAGCAACATGATGGGGTCCTGATTCCCCACTAATTTGGTCAGGGGTGTGGCAGTACCCCCAGCTCCAGCACTCTCCAGCAGCACAGTCCTGTGACTTTTCAGCACTCAGAGGTGGTTTCCATTGCTGTCCCAAGCAGGTGAGGAAGATGCTGCGTTGGATGGACACGTGTTTGAACTGCTTTGCCCAGGGCTTGCCATGGGGAATTGGTCAGCAAATCAGTCAATGCCCTGGGCTGCACAGTGGATTTGGTAGCAGGTCGAATCCTGCTGAGCTCTATGGAAGAGGTATTTTCTGTCCCTAGAATGTCAGCCTGGATGCACTGCAGAGCATGAATACATCATGGCTCCACTGGCTTTACAGAAAGCTGTTTCTCAGCGTTCTCAGCTGCAAAGCTGCTCAAGACAGGACCTTTGGTAGTGTTTGTGTAATGCCTCGTGTGCAGGAGTGCCAATCCCAGCTCTAAGTGGTCATCCCAGGAGCAGGTGCTTCCTGAACCCTCTGAACCTTTGGGGCTCTTTGCTGTGCGGAGCTGGGCCAGAGAAAATGGGTCTATCCCCTTGGCCTGGAATTGTAGGAATGCTTAAAGGAATGAGTTGTAATGCTGCAGTGAACAAGTACAGATTGAAGGGGGGAAATGGAGGGGAGAGACAGTGTCACCCACGAGGCTGGAATAAATCGAGGAATCCCTGGCTGCAGGAGTAATGTGTTTTCAGTGTTCTCATCCAAGCACAGAGAGGTGTACCCCTTCATATCCGTGACTGTCATGTTTGCTGATGAGGAGTGTCCATGTGCCAGCCACTCGGTTCCCAGATGGAGGACAACCTGTTTGCCTCCTGGAAGGAGAGGGTAAAGAAGACCTTTGCTCTGTCCTGCACCTCCCTGTGGGCTCCACCATTCCTTGTATCCCTGCCTGGCCACTCCATTAGGCCTCCTGTGCCTCCTGGCTTGGCTGTGTAGGGTGTATTCCTTCCATATGGGTGTTTTTGCCGTGAATGATCGAGCTCAGGAATCTGATACATGAAAGCAATATCACGGCTGATTTCCTGGAGCCAATAAGGACAGGGATGGGAAAAATAACTTGGCATGTTTCAGTGAGGCGCTTCTTGTAGCATGGCACTAGGCTGGGGAATGAACAGCAAAAAGTGGAGGGTGATGAGCTGTAACAAGGACACTGCAGCAGGTAGGAGAGGGTTTTATAAAGTGTGTGTTTCCATTCTACCAGGTCCTGCTGTAAAGTTGGGAGGAATATGCTCTTTCGCTGGGGCAAGGCTGAGTGAAATTCTCCCTGTTAAGCATCAAAGGCAGGCTGTGCTTCCCTGGCAAGTGCAACTTACTTTCCAGCCTCAGGAAAAGGAGAAACCCTGGGAGAATGGCCTCATGCTTTGGATGGCTGCGAAGGTCAGATCAAAGAGGAATCCATAAACGTGCCTGCAAAAACTGGAATGAGAGAGAGTCCACCCACCCCAGGGTGCTTTTTCTTAGGTCTACAAATGGGGAAATGAGCATGCAGGGAGCTACACTGCTAGAATGAAGTTGAAGGTATGTAAGAGTGTTTTGTGGTCAGGTCTGGCCAAGTCTGTGTGTTATTAAATTACCTCCAGAACAGGGTAGCCATGTCCCTGCTGCTACTGGAAGTGTTGGCTGACCCATGCTGTCTCCCAGATCTTGGATACCTGCAGGATGAAGCTCCTTGGCATGGGTTGAAGCCACACCAGGGACCATCCTAACAGTCATGGTTCCAACTCCCAGCCAACCCAGAAACTGCCTCCTCCTTCCTTTGATCCAGTGGGAGGCTGGTTTGTCCTAGCTGATCTGTGAGGACAGGGGAATAGTCAAGCTCCAGGACTACCTGGACAAGGAAAAGACTGAACTAAGGGAGGGTCTTTGGGGCATTTGGTGGTGTCTGGGAGGTGGTGGTGGGGTTCCTGTGGCTGCTTATCCTTCTTGCAATGGTTTCAGCCTTTCCTGCTGGGCAGCAGGCTCCTCGTGGCCCCAATGCCTGTGGGGTGATGAGGTGAGGTTCCTGTGCTGGAGAACCTCGTGTATCACTAGGGCCTGTGATTGTTTGGCATGTTAATGGGATTGTTTTCCCACTTCAGCTGTATTTAGATCAGCATCCCAGCTTTAAACAAAATGCTCTGAAATCAGTCCAAGAAAAGAATATTTGTTGCTGAATCTGGGGTTTGCCAGGTCTGTCTGTGCTGCAGGCACAGGCCACAGGTACCCTGGCAGCTCTGTTTGCTGCCCAGCTGCAGCCATAAGCACATTGTATGGCAGAGCTCCTACCCTCACCTTATCTGTAAATATTTGTATCCTTCCCTGGTCAATCAACAGCCTGGTATTTGCACAGGGAGAAGGCAACAGATATTTGAAGAATTAATTTTCTGTGCAGCCCGTTCACAGGAGCTGTGTAGGGAGGATTCTTGGTGAGACTATGGGATAACAAAGCAGAGGGATCAGCAATGATTCCTTCTGCTGTGTAATGATGCCAGGGGGCACGGTGTCAGCAATGTTCCTTTGGGGATTTATGGAGCACTGAGCTTATCACTTGCCTGCAAAACAGGAGGTGCTCTAGGCTTGAAGTACTGAGGTTTGCAGGCAGCTGCAAAGAACAGGGCTCTTGCTAATGACGTGTCTAATCTCTCATCTCCTGGTGCTTTCCTGAGTCAGCCAGTCCCAGTGGTTACAGATTTACAGTTCATTTTTTCTAAGCCTCACCATGGGTCTGTGGTACCCAGCTGCCCAGGGGCAGGATATGGTGGGCAGGCAGCCCCTGTCAGCACTCCTGCAGAGCCACGGCCCCTCTGGGATCAGCAACATTCCCAGTGCTACGGGCAGGTAGGAGCAAAGAAAGCTGCCATGTGGAGCAAAGGAAGATGGTGGGGCTCTGATTTGAGGCTCAGCAGCCTTAACTTCTTGGGGGCCTCGCTTGGCAGTTTCTGCCTGAATACCACCCTCCCTTCCATGTGTATGGACTCATGAACATTGCTTTGGATCCACGGCGTGAGGGTTGTCACTCTCATGATTTTCTGCCCAGCCTTGCCCCATCAGTGGCTATGTGGTGAATTGGATCAGGGATCTGCTCCAGCTTAAAACCCTCTTCCCTCCTGATGGATCCTTCATCACCCTCACAAAACCCAGACGTACCTTGTTCCATCATACCAAAAAGTGTCTGATAGTTTTCAAACTGTCAGGGTGTCTTGATCCCATTCAGAGACGAAAGAAGGGAGAGGGATGAGGAGACAAACCAGGCACAGTGAAAATCATTACCCTAATTTCTTCATCTTTAAACTGCTGCACTCACTGTGGCAGGTGTAATGTGCACCTTTAGGGCACATCTCCATTGCAGCCTTTGGTTTGTGGGTTGGTGTGTGAACTGCTAATGCCACCCTTGCAGCAGCCTGGAGCATGTCAGGCATCCCAAGCAGGACGGCTGCTCCCGTGGTGAAGCAAAGGGGAGCATCCCTGGGTGTTAATGCACTGCTCACCTCTGCTGGGGTCTCCTTGACAAGATTTCCTTTCCAGCCTTTTTCCTGGTGCTGTTCAGGAATACCCACTCTCTCCCTGCTCAAACAAAAGAAGCTTTTTGGGAAACATTTGCCAAATGTTTCTCTTTGCAGCAACACAACCTTAAACTCTGTCTTCTTGCCTCACTTTTTATCCACAACACCAGTTTGTGAGGCCAGGAGTGAAACAGAACAGGGAAGTGATCCAGGTTAAAAATAACCTGGTGAAACTAATTGTTTAGGTGTCACACCACTTGAGAGATTGTGGCCATAGTTGGAGACATCAGGTGGACTTCCTAAGAACTGCTGTAGGGTTTTGGGTACAGGCATATTTTGCCTGAAAATCTACAAACTTGGTATCAGAGAAGGGTTTTGAGAAATATGCAGCTGTCACTATTTGCATATCAGCTTTTGAAGGTAATGACAGCATATCTTGGGGCAAGGAAGCCCCAAACCCTTAATTACACCCAGAATTGGCCAAAATGAGTGTGAATGATGCACCAGATGGAGTCTGACATTGTTCCATTTTCTGATTGTCTTGTTGGGGAGATGTTTGCCCTGGTTAGAGGGGTCTAACACTGTCACAGAGTCAGAAACTCTCTACTTTGACCTAGTGAAGGGGAAGGCAGCAGCAGAAGAGGTTGGCCTACAAAGAGGCAAGGAGGCAGCTGGTGTTTTTACTGGTAAGTCTCTGCCTCCTCCCCTTGCATGTTTTCACACAGTGTATTCCCACTTCCCCAGGAAGTGCTCATTCTTTTGAGTGTAGTAGCAGTTTTATTAATGGCTTTTCTGGGTTAAAAGGAGGGATACTTCTCTTTCAGAAATGGGTTCTCGCTTTTTTTTGCTCAGTGCAGAACAGCTGATGGCCCCATCTTGGCAAGTCCAGCCACGCTCTGCCCATATTTTTTGCCTGTCTCAGGGCGCTGGGAGGAAGACTTTATAGGGTTTTTTCTTTTAGTTCTCCCCATTTGTCACCTTCCTTGTGGGTTCACCTTGGGATGACCCGGGTGAGGAACTGGCTCTTCTCGTTTGCCTGAGTGTAAGCAGGGACAGCCTGGCCTGTGGGAGAAAGGTCAGGTCTGCATGTCCTGCTAAATGAGGCAAGGCCAGCCCATCTCCAGCCTGGTTGCCCATGTGGCTTGGTTTGTAGCCCAGTGAAGCCCAGCAGTGCTCTCCCAGTCACAGCAGGGGCGTGGCTGGAGGTGGTGGCATGAAGCAGGCTGCTCAGGGGAGTGGCACAGGTGTGACAGCCACAGGGTCACAACCACCCCACACTGGGGCAATAAAATCTGCTTGCGAGGAGAGCTGCAGCCTTCAGGTGATTTGAGGAGTGGGTAATTAGGGCCACAGCAGCACAGTGGGGGGCTCCAGCAGGGCAATTCCTGCCTGCTGGAGCATGGCACAGCTAAGCCACATCTCTACCTCCGCCAGAGGTTGGTCTCCAGCCTCTCTTTATTTAGAACCTAAGGAAGTGTGGAAACCCCCGCAAAGAGCTGAAAGTGCTGTTGCTGTTCTCTAGCAGGTTTTCCTCTTTCAGAGGAGATTCCAGAGTATGCTGGAATGCACCTTTCCTCCTCTTGTTCTCCTTGGTTGCTCAGTGCCCATCCTTGAAAAATGGTGGTGACTGGGGAGGTACAAATCTGCTGGGCACTTGCACCTCATGCCAGTGGTTCAGTATTTATGGGGTGTTTTACTCCTGAAAGGGAAAGTGCTGGGAAAGCCCCTTCCCTCAGCACACTTCAGTGTCCCTTCAGAGGAGGGGTCCTGGCCTTGGGCTGATGAACCTGTTAAGGGAAACAGACTATTCTTGTCCTTTTGGCCACCTGCAGAAACCATCACAACTGCAGAAGTCTGGTCAGCTTAGAAGTGTTTTGCGCAGCTGCTGTCCTGCCGTTTTGGGTATCTCTAACCTCATAGGTATTTTTTTCTGTTGTTTTTTTTACTGTTTTAAGTGTTTTAGGCTCTTCTGGAAGCACATTGGAAGAGCTGAAATTTGTTTGTTCATCTGTGTGGTCCTCCCATAACCGTATTCCAAGGCTCTGCCCTCCAGAATGAAGGGAGGGCAGCAGTGCTGTTTTGTCACATGGTGAACCCTATGCCACCTCCTGTCCTTTGCCATGCTCCTTCCCTGGGCTGCAGGCTGTGGTTTCAAGGCTCCTGGGAACCACATCAGAAAATATCCCAGCCCCGTGACGCAAGGCACTAATGACCGATGCAAACTCACTTTTCTGCTTCAGATTTGTTAAATATTTTTGTCTGACTGGAAGGCCCTGTGCCACATCAGGAGCTGCCTGTCTCCATGTCCCTCTCACTGCATGCTGGACCATGGACTGCCTATTTTCCTGCACAGAGACAACTTAAACTCCATCAGCCATGTCTAATTGGGTAGAAATTAGATGTTCTGCTCATGCAAAACTGAGATGAAATGTATGCTGTTGAGTGCTCTGGTGCACAGATGCTGTGTTCCTGATGGTGGACATTCAGCCCAGGCACTTGGATGCTCTCCCCATGTCTTGGCACAGCCTGCTGGGGTGGGAGGCTGGTTGTGATCGTGTCTCACAGCAGGCGGTGCTGCTCCGTCCCTGGGTCTTCCCCACTGCTGCGAGTGCAGGTGCAGCTGCTGATGTGGCGCAGCTGAGATGTGAGAATTCTTTAAGTCCCTACCGCTTGCAGCATCTGAAATAAATTGTTTCTTTCACTGTAAAATTGTTGCTACATAATTTTGCTTTGCAGCCTTTCAAACAGGCACATCTGTCAGATTTTCATGTTGTCAGCGCTTTGTCATGTGGGATTTTCTATTTATTAAGAGCAGGGCTTTTACCAAACAAGCACCTCCATCGCCATCTTGGTTAAAAAAGTACATCTCAGGGTCTTACCTGAAGTCATCTTGGGGAATGCTTTAACTTAAGGATGGTGTACAAACCCCCCAGAATCTATGGTTATAGAATCTGGCCAGCTTTTGTCACTCTCCAGGTCCCGGCAGAGAGATGTGAGATGCTTCGTTTTCATCCTTAATTTTGCCTGCATGGATAACTTAACATCTACTCGAACACTAGGAAAAAAATTATATAGGACATCTTCCATGTATACATAAAATCGGAGCCCCACAACTGGTGCTCTGCCTTCCCTGTGCTCTCCAGCCCAGAAATTTGGCATGGCACACCATCCCATGGGGGCGTGAGGAGGCGAAGAGAGTGAGGGAATCTCTTAGTAATGCTATGGTCATCAGAAAGTCGGTCCCTGCAGCCAAACTTACACTCAGGAGCTCGTTGCCAGCCATGTGGGCAGGCTTAAAGCCTGGGTCATGTGGCGTGGATGCAAATTTAGTGTTCTTGAAAACCGAGCTAAGCCTGAGGGCTCTGCAGTAAGCCCGCGGAGAGCAGCTGTTGTGGCAGCGGATAAACGAGTGGGAAGGGAAAAACACTCTTTCCCTGTTTCAGGGAGAGAAGAATCTCTCTTGCCTGGGGCCCTGCTGTGCAAGGAGCTGTGGGGCTGCATGTCAGGCTGTGGTTTGCATGGCAGGATCAAGATGGGGACAACTGTCTTGGCTACAGACCTGAAAGGATGGAAAACCCCACACCTTTGTGTCCCAGCGTCCCTCAGATGTGTGCCAGGCTTTCAGACCAGGAGGCAAAGGGATAGCCAGGGGCTCCAGTGCCATCAGAGCAGCAGCTGAGGACTGCTAGGATATGGGAAGAGTTAAGCAGTCTGGACGTGAGGAATGAGCTGTGGTGTTCCTTCTGTGATTTAAAGAGGGAAAAATGCGCCCTCCCTCTCAGATGCTTCCTTCTGTCCAAAAAAGGCTAAATAGGCTCAGTGAAAAACCAGCAGAGGCATTCCTCATATTCTCTGGAGTAACTGGATGTAAAAGCCTGGATTTAAAGGGGTAGTTTGCAGCAGATTAAGTGCAACTCTGAAAGGAATTCACCTTCTGCAGGAAAGCTGGCTGTGGTTTCCATAGGGAAGGACGAGCTGGGTGCTAGCGAGAGGGAGACGAGTCCGTGTACAAGATGGGACTTAACAAACACAGATGATTCATAAGTCACCACAGATTATTAAACACAGGTGGCCAGTTTGTCTTCTTTATTTTATTAGGGACAGCTTACATGCACAGTAATAACCCCAGGACTCAGCTGGGCTCAGCAGCTACCAAGCACCCAGGTTAATGGAATTAACCCTGATCCAAACCCTGTTTATGTCAATGGGGGACTCTCTCTCCTGACTTTCAACATGTTTTGGAGCATGACCAAAGTAGTTTAATGAGCTCTTTTAACATATTTTGTCATCCTTCTGTGGCCAAACAGACTGTGCTGTCCTCTCTGGGCCAGGATTGCAGGCACTTACTGCACTCTTTGCTGGTGGCTGTTGGCCACTTGCAAAACACGTGTGAAGGCTGGTTTGCAAAATCATCTCCATGCAGAGAAAAGCCACCTCTGGCACCCAGCAATGAGGCACAGAGGCAATCTGGGGCCTGAAGGAGGGGCAGGGGAGTGAGAAAAATCTTTAAAAGTGAAAGGAAAATTAAGGTAAGTAGAAGGAAGGGAGACTGAAGATGATTGCCAATGTCAGCGTGATGGGGAAGGGAAGGATCTCTGGCAGACAGACCCTGTGGTCCTTCTTTCCCATCTCCAGCCAGCAAGAGATGAGAGCAGCACAGGGCACAATTTCATGGTGGGTGGATCACTGCCTCCCAGCTGGACCAGGGCTGATAGAGGTCCACTCCACCCTGCTCATTGCCCAAAAGCAGGGTTTCAAGCAGGATTTCCTTGTCCTAGGGGATGAGCAAGAAGGTCACTGTAGGCCAAGGAACCTCGTCAGGCAGCGCGTATCAGCTACTCTGAAAAACACTGAACTCTTGTCCCATCAGACTCCATACCCTTGTGGGGGCCTCGTGGTTTCTTTTCAGATCCCAGTCCTGTTTGAGGTGGAGTTTCCCACTCCCATGAGAGTGGTTAGCCAGAGCATCCCTAGTGAGCATGGTTAGACTATGTGAAAAATGAAGGTTAGGGGATAAAGCGTGGGAAGAAGGAAAGCAATTGATATGGGGGGTGGAGGAGGGGATCTGGAAGAATGTTTCAGTCACTTTGGGTGGCAGTTTCTTATCTCCCTCGGGCAGAATTTCTGGGACTTTCTGCAACTTTCTGGATGAGTGAGATGCAGAAGATCAAGTTTCTTCATCCCTGAAGTCAGGTCTGCCTTTGCTTGGACCTTTATATCTGGGAAAGAGCTTCAGGAAAGCATCCTGAAGAGAGAGGGGGGAGGCAGGGGGGTGGAGCAGTGTCACTCCTGAGCTGATAGCTGCCTTTATAGGGTAAGGATTAAGCTCTTCACCTCAGTGCCTTCTGTAAATGCCAAGCCTGGGCAGCTCTGTCTCTTATAGTGCCTGGGCAGAAATTTTGCAGTTTCTCCAAATCAAACCTGTGCCTGTTGGTGGCTCTTACCCTGCAAAACTTGGTCACTTGTGGAGGAAGCCAAGCTGCAGGTCCTTCCCCATTGCCTGCTGGCAAAGTACAGCTTTTAGGGGGGGTGTGACAGGGCAGGGTCTTCTTGCTGAAGGGTCCTACTGGAGCACCTCCCAAGGGTCACCGTCCTTGGTCCCTTTGCAGGTGCCTTGGGAGCAGAGTGCATCCACCCATGTGGGGAGTGCTGTCTGTCCTGGCTGCTGCACGCTCACTAATTGCTCCTGACACCCTGATGAGGGCCTTGTTCAGGGCTGTCAGGAGCAGTTACTGGTGCTTGGCAGTGCTTCCATGCAGGTGCTGGATCAAGGCTGAGGGTCAGGCCCTCGCAAGGGGCTCAGCCAGGTGAGGACTTTCTGCACATCAGTGCCTGGAGGTTCCCTGAGCAGGCTCCCATCTGATTTCTGTGTTTATTGTGTGCCTGGAATGGAATACATATCCAAGCTCTTTTCTAAGGAAACGTGTTAAAAGTTACTGCTATGAGCAGCAGGGTTGGCTTCACTTTTTATGACTGGGGAAAGGAAAGAATTGCCACCAAAATCAAGTAGCTTTTAATATAAACTTGATGGCCAAGTGCTCACCTGCAGCAAGTTTGAACCAGCTGAGGAACCACCCTCTGTCCCTCTCTCTCTCTCTTCCTTACCAAGCGTCTGACTCTAAGTAGCACAGACCACCCCACATAATCTCACACATCTCCTGTTGGGTGAAGCATTGCCCAGATGTGGGAATACCCACATGGATTTTCTGTGGAGCACAGCCAGCCCCAACAAGGTTATGAAGCTAAACAGGAGTGTGTTTAAAGGGAGGGAGAGGATATGGTTTGCCTGGGCTTTTCCTTGAAAGGAAATGCCCTTTGAGAGGAGGCCTGGGAGAGGTGGATGCCAGGGCTCAGGGAGCAGCATGCAGTGACTTCCAGAAGCTGCAGAGGGGGAAGGACTGCAGTGGGGTTAATTTGGACCTCTGGCAAATTGAGGGTGGCAAGGAGTGACTCAGCTGGTTGTTCTGCTCTTGACTGTCTGCAACACTTTGCAGTGCTGTTGAAGGAGCTCACTGAATGGCAAATCCTGCTTTGGTCCACCTGAAACGATCCAGCTTGGATTCGCCAGATGTGTTTCAGGGGAGACCATTCCTGGCTGGCTGCCATGGAGGGACTAAGGGATCTTCAGAAAGACTTGCTGGCATGGCTGCAGCTTGAGATTCCCAGCCAGGGCCAGCATCCCCAGGGCTCTGAGCAGAGAGTGGAGCTGGGGGCTGGGAAGGGGTGGCTGAGCCAAGAGCTGCTGGGAGTCCTGGATGGTCCAGCAGCTCTGTAGCCCTCCCTCCCCACCGTGCCTCAGTGCTCCAGTGCATTGTGGGCTGCGTGGGCAGAGCATCCTCCTGGGAGGAGGGAATTGCTGACCACTGGAAAGCAAAGGGAAGCCTGGTTTAAAATAGTTTTGTTGGTGAGTCCTATTCCATCCCGTGTCCCTGCAAAATCAGTTAAAAATCAGTAAATTCAGTTAAGAATACAAGAAAGGGTGTGCATGTGTGGGTGTGGGTGTGGGTGTGTGTGAAGGCTGATCCACCTCTTGTGACCAGGGAGGTCAGCACTAAAATCCGTGATCCCTGTAAGAAGAACAGGACCTGTGCTTGAGTCCAGGCAGGATCATGGCATCAGACAAACCCCCACTTCTTTGTCAGAGAGCACACATGGTATCTGTGGGTTCAGAAGTGCTGTGGATTTGGGTGCAGCACAGGGCAGAGTGTGGGAAGCCTTCGTCAGCTCATGCAGCACTGATGCCAGTTTATAAATTGGTCCTTGGTGCTTGCCTTGCCTTTAGATTTTCAGAAGGACATTGGGGTGACACTGAAGCTCTCCTGTCTTAAATGACTTTTAAAGAGAGAGAAAAAGCAGAATCAGGCAGACAAAACATAAATTGAGAGGATGAATCTCCTGCCTAGCATTGAGTCTCTCTTTTTGCTCTGCTGAAGTTACTTTCCCTCAACTTGCAGACTTCTAAGCTGCTTGGCTTGTGTCCCCTCTCACCTCCTGCTTTCAATTCTTTGATCTGAAAAGGCAATTACACAGTGAAACCAGGCAGTTGGGACTTTCTTGGGAGTGTGACTCAGCCTTTGCACCAGCAAGTCCCTAAGGCTCCCAGCTGCTGAACTTGCACAGCTGGGCACAGGTGAGGTGCTCAAGGAGTTTATTTTTTTCTCTCCAAGTCTCTCATTTCCCTCAATTTAAATTGGCTGCTGCTGTTTCCTGTTGTTTCTAACTGGTGTTTAAGGGAGCACGTACCTGGATTGCAGGCATGGGAGGGTAAAGTAGTCAGGAGTGCATTTCTCCAACCCACCTCATGTTCCTGGCCCTGAGCAGGACCCTTTTCCCAGCTTTATCCTGCCTTTTATTTGTTTTTTACATCTCTATGACTCAACAGACAGCAGATTGAAATCACAGTGTGTATCTCCGGCTCTGCTTCCTGTCTGCTCTTGATGGGCATCACATCTCTACAGAGGTCTCCATCCACGCTTAGGGAACCAGACTTTACTTTCCGAGTGAGCTGAAGCACCAGCACCTCAATTCCTTGGGCACCAGTAAAACCCCTGACCTGTGAGCTTTCCTGCTAGCTCAGAGTGTCTTAAAAGTCACAGAGTCATGAAAATGCTTTAAAAACTTGAAAGAGTGCTGAGATCCACCTTTTAAGAACTTTTTTCTCTGCAAGCACAAGACTGTGTGTCTCTTGTTCTTGTGCTGCTTTAGACGTCAGCTGAGATTTTTTTGCAATCCCAGTTCTGGTCTTTGAGGAAGAAGCCCACACCACAAGAGCCATGGGTCTTGCAAGCTGGAAAATACCTCCAACTTTCCCTCTCTTGTCTTGTAGAAGGACCCAGATGGAAACCTTCACTTCTTTCCTTGTGTCAAAAAGAGCATTGAGAGCCATTTTTGGTAGAAAACACAAACCCAAGGAAGATTTCAAGTGACCTCTTCCCCAGGGATGACCCCCCTTCCATGTGGCCACCCCTTTCCCCGGGTCTTTTCCTTATTATTTCCTATTTGCATCTCTGGAAAGAAGCAGTATTTTGAGGCACAGGTTTTGGCTGTTGCAGCAGTGAGTGGGGCAGGTTTGCTGCTCTCGGCCACCAGCCCTGGCCCTCTCTGCAGTGCTGGGCTGGCAGCACCATGGCAGGGCGATGACTCAGTGCCTGGCAGAGGCAGGGAGGGGAGGCAGCAGCCCCCAACCTGCAGCTGAACAGGCTCAGCTTTGTGCTGGACATCTTAAAAGGAGCTTTATGACTCCTCTCAGCACAGCATGAGCCTCAGCTCCTGCACAGGCCCTTCTTTGTGGGTGGTGACGTGGTCCCGGCATGGAGGCAAAGCCAAGCAGGAGGTGGGGAGCAGCTCTGCTGGCGGGGTCCCTTGAAAAGACTGTGACTGGGAGAGGGTAAGAGCCTGGACAGGGAAGTAAGACCTGAGGGTGCTTAATACTGATTGCTCCAGAGGGGAGGTAGGTGCCCTGAGGGTGTGCCAGGGATCTGACTCAGCCCTGAGTTGATGATGGTCCCTGGGTGTCACTTAGAGTCACCAAAAGCATAGTTGGCTGCTGAAGACAGCAACTCTTGCAGGCTGGTGTCAGGGGTCCCAGGAGAGATGGGGAAATACCTAGGGAGGCACACCTTGTGTATTGCAATTCCGCGTAAATATGCAAAATCTCGACTCTGCGAGGTTTTGATTCACACTTCCTCCGCTTGGTTTCACATTAAAAAAACCCACCAAACCCTCTGCAGCTGCCTCCTCTCTCGGTTGCAGGGACAACTGTATGAGCAATTCCTTTTACAATTTATCTCTCAAAATATCAATTTTCATTTTCCGTGAGCTAAATGGTTTCTCGCCCTTTTCTCACATGTTTACATCAGTGGGCAACGAGAGCAGGGGATGTTCTCGACTCTCTGCTGCTGCCTCTGCCCGGGTGACAGGGTGCACATGTTCATGCAAGGCATGTTGCTGGGAAACCTATGGCCAGAGTCCCCCTTGCTGCCTTCCCCTGGCCCTGAGCACGTTAATCTCTGCCTCAGCCTCAGCAGACAGACATCTGCTGCTGTTTTTCCAGACAGTGCTGTGCCGGGGTGATGAAACACAGAGACAGCTCCTACAGCTAAGCTGCCTCTTAAGACCACCTAAGACCTAAGCCCACCATCAGAGTGGGGCTACAGAGGCAAAGGCTGAGACCCACCTTGCACAGTGCCAGAGGGTCTCCAAGGCGGAGTTACTCCACATTTCTGCTGGTGTACTCCTTCCCCAAGGGTTATGCTGCACCACGTCAGGGTGATTCCCACCTGTTGGTGGGGTTTATTGCAGAGTAGGGCTGGGAAATGTTTCTTCTTCAGCTGTTGTCCAATTTTGCTCGAATTCCACTAAGCTACAGAAGAACTCCCAGGCAAGGAGCTACAGTGCAAGAATGTTAAAACACTGTTTGCAGCCAGGCCACTGCCCTTGATGCACGACTCCAATTTTAGTGCTCCATCACTTCTGTGGTGTCACCTCAGTAACCGCAGGGCATTCCCACGGCACAGATCCTGGAATGATACAAGATGAACTTGGCCTAAGTGTGTAGAAACAGCTGAGAGTGAATAATTTGTCTTCTAGGTATGTCAGTGACCCTGCAGATGGGGCTGCCAAGTGCTGTGACAACACTTGTGTGACAACAGCAATGCTTACAGCAGCCACGCTGAGGTCTGCTGGTGCTGAGCTGGTGCCCAGGTGGCTGTGGAAAGTGCTGGTGATCTGCAGGCTGGGATACTCCTGCTCACAAATCCAGCTCTTGAGCTGGGTTTCATATCCTCCTTGTGCCCTGCAGCTGGGCGTATCAACCTTTGGTTGGAACACGCAGCATAGGCAGGTTGTTACATGGGGGGAAACCCAGGAATTCCTTCTGCCTAGGGTTAGTTAGTCCTGATGTTTTTGGACTGGACAGGGTCCATAAGTGAAAGGTTTGCCCCAAACCCAGATGGGAGGCACGAGTCCCAGAGTGCTTGAGGCTGGCAGGTTGGGATCACACCCATTTGTCAGCCTGGAAATTCTGGTGCTGGGCTGCCCACTGGCATTTCTGAGAAGCTTTCAAGAAAAAGTTATTATACAGGGACTTCTGCCCAGAAACCCATGCAGCTGTATGGCTTGGAGAAGCTGGACCACCTGAAACTGCTGCAGAAGAGCAGGATGCTTTTTTAAATGGCCCCTCCATCACAGGTTACAAGCTAATACCAAAAGTGAAAAAAGATACAAGAGAACACGCCTCTTCAGAGTGGGGAATAGCTCCTTGAAGACATATGGGGATGCTGAAGCCAGGCAACAGGTGAATTAACACAGCTACTAGACACTTTTTTTATTTCTTGAAAGTTGCAAGGTGTATTTTTAGCACCAGGATTTTAGGTGGTTTAGGTCTGAAACCACCTCAAAGGCTGAAAGTCAAGCCTGCTTTATTGAGCCCCACGGCTGTGCTTGGGCAGCCAGGCATTAAAAAAGAAAAAGCCACATAGCTGGAGATTCAAACACAGTCTGTTGCAAACCTGGTCTTCTGGGAAGATGATGCTGAGCCAGGGTTAAAAATGGTCCAAGGGGCATTTTGTTGCTCTTGCACCTCCACGCTGAGGAGGGTTTGGGGGGCTTTAGTGAGAATAAATGGCCAGCTCCTGCAGCAAGGGGTATTACAGCTCACCAGGGCACTGGGGCTTGTTGCTGTCTGAGGTACAGATATCAGTCAAACGAATCCTGTAAAAATGATGTAACATCCTCTTAATTCCTTTCGAACTGGACTTTCCTCAGGACAGCTGCAGCAGAACCCTGAGTTTGTGCTGTGGTCGGATGATCTGTGCTGAGGGGCTGGGTGGGGAGCTGGAAGAAACTGGTGGGTCTTATTCTCTCCACACTGTGACAGGGCAGTAAATTTGGCCTGTGGGATGGCCAGGCCTATTTTTCCATATGAAAATTTACAAGGAACAGGGAGTAAAGCAACCCTAAAACTTCCCTCTCCTAGCTTTGCCCAAAACTCCCAGCAGAGCAAGCAGTCGCTTGAGGCATGTCCACACTTGGGTGCACCCAAGTTTTCAGAGTCAGGAAACAAGACATAAACTCCATCCCAACAAGTCTCTTCTTTCATGAAAATGCTTTCTCCTTCTTCTTCATGTCATGAAGGAGGTGTCCCTCACATGAGAACCCTCTGACACCAAATTTGTAGGCCTCCCACAACAAAATTTAGAGGGGTAGAATGTTTCTCCCATTTTGCAGGTCCTGAGGGAGCAAGAGGCCTACACCCAAAGGAGGCTTTTTGATGATATTCCTGCGTCAGGTTCCAAGGCTGCTGGTTGTCCTTGGAGTCAGGCTGAAAGAAATCCCACAGGGATTGGAAGGAGACAAGGGAGGGAAGAGGCAAAGCAAACATGGAGAGAGAGACAGAGCTGGGTACAAGGAGAGACTGAGATATTGAACAGGTTACTGAGCATGTTAAAATCATGTTTCCTGGCATCTTGTACAAACCTCCACGACTTTACAGGGACAAAATCCATGTTTTTCAGCAACAGTAGTTCAAGTACAAGCCGAGACCCTCATGTATCTGTGAGCAGTCTCATGCACTCTGAGGGTGAAGTCACACGTGCACCAGCATCGCAGATTCATCGAAGCAGGGCCAATGGGTTTTTCCCCTCAATGCCCTTCAGATACTTTGAGGAGCTGGGCTGTGGCTAATCAGGCTCAGAAGGAGGGCTTGAAAGAAGGTGGCCAGGTTGGTTTCTGGCAGCTAGAGTGGGTGAAACATGGGTCAGATGATCCCAGGAGAAGGTGAGCTGAGAAGGGAAAGGTCACCTAGAGAAGCCCAGGAGGAATGTGGCTCCTCCACCTACCGAGAAGAGAGATAATAGCAGCATTTGTGGACACTTTGTCTCCTGCTAATTCCTGTTGCTGATTCCTGCTCACTGAACCCAGACAGGCCTTCTGGGGGAAGTCTAAACATTAACAAAGCAAATGGTGTGCACACAGCAGGGCAGCTCAAACACAGTGTGGGTGGTTTGCTGGAGGGCATTCACACTCAGCCATGGCCCAGGGGGGTCCTCCCCGATGCTGGACATGCACTGGTCAAGGCTGCATTGTATCAACTCATCAAATATTTGTTTGCATCTGTGACCTTCAGAATTTCCCATCATAGGCATGATTTTGGCTGCAGGTTTGCTGGCAGCCACTTGGGCTTCCAGTATGGGCCAAGAGCAGGGCAGGATAGAGGAGCTCCTTGCTCACCCCTCTCCTGGGGGCAAGGCTTTTACCAGCACTCTTTCCTTTCAGGCTTTTTTTGAGGAAAGGCAGTGCCAGGGAAACCTCTGCATGATCCAGGCTTGGCCATCTCTGTTGCCAGCTGGCAGAAATGACACCACTGGTGTTCATCACTCTGAACACCAGTGGGGAGCAGTGGTTTATCCCTGGTGGAGACACCCTCTTTCTCCAAGCAGGCAGAGCCTGGACTCGCCTTACTGAAGCACTGTGGTGGCCAAAGTCATCTTTGCTGTTCCAGTGCAAGAAAAGCACAAATGTCTTGATGCTTTATGTGACATCTTGTTTGCCCCTGAGGGAGAACTTGGGGTGAGTGCAGTGGAGCTATTACAGTAAATGTCCCTGTTCCTGAAAGGTGCCTGCCCTTCAGACAGATTTCTGTGCTTTTAGAAGGGGAGTTTGAGGCTTTCACACCTCAGGGATGTGGCCCCACTCTGCAAAGGTTGTGTTGAGGTACATGACAGGCTTTTCTCAGCAGTGACTTCTCTTGGGGGCTGATTCTCAGTGGGAGTGTGTCTGTTTATTTTCAAGTTTATCAAGTGTAACCTGCAATTCTTATTAATTATGGCAATGCTCCCAGCTGCTTATGGCTACTTACGCAGCACTATTTCTGTGCTTTTCACTGGCTAAAAGCTGCATTGCTGACTAGACTGTTTCCTGATAATATTTTTTTCTGTGTTTCTGAGGAAGCTTCCCCTTATCCTAGACCTCTCTTCTTCCCAGCTCAGGGCTCCCTTCCCCAGCCTGACGTGCTCTTGTTCCCGGGCAGGGTGCCACAGCTCTTCTGCAGGCTGGCCTTGCTGATTTGGTAACCTGCTTGCTCACAGGCTTATCTGAACTTGGTCCTGGCTTTCTCGACCACTCTGGGTGTGCACATTCCTTTGAGGCAGAGAAAGGGAATGAGCTCAGCTGCTGCTGATGGCTGCAGCTACCAGCAGTGATGCAGTTCTTGTGTCAGCTCCTGTTTCCTCTTTCCAGAAGAGCAAATTGCTATCACTGAGCTGTCAGTGATATGGACAGAGGCCAGGATTTGGGCTGGCTGTGTGATTATGTGAAGGCTCTTGCTTTATGTGCCAGCTGGGAATTACCAGCAACAGTGCCACACGTCTCTGACGGTCAAGGCTTTTGGCAGTGCTGACAAGAATTCAGTTGATTTTATGCTCTGCTGTTCAGGTGCTGCTTTCACACAAAGCCCCTTCCCAGCCCCAGAGGGTGCATCTTTTCCCCAGGATTTATTTTTAATATAGGAACTTGTTGGAGAAAGGGGTAGCAGTGCTCTGCAGTGTTTTCTGGTGTATCTGCATGAACAGCTGGGCTCAGGCTGGACATGAATGAGGAGAACCTGCACAGGACCTTTGGATGTGATTGGTTACAGACAACAGCTTAAATAATGTAATTTAACACAGCAATGTGAAGTCCACACATGACTAATTCTCTGTATTTGAAAATCCAGCTTCTTCTTCTTCTCCTACTCCCCTTCTTAAGCTCTGTGCTGCAGCTTGACCTCACTCAGTCCCTCCCTTTTGTGTACTCTGGGTGGCCACTGATATATTTTTTTAAACTCTGAACAGTACCTTCTTGATGGACTGTAAGCTCAGCCTTTCAAAATACTTCTGTGCCCACCAAAAGCCTCTTTCCACACGCTGGAAGCACAAATAAAATGGAGCACTAGGGAGCAGCCATAACTGGTCTTTTATTGCCAACTCCTCTTGGTTAGTTGGTGAGGAGGAAAGGATGTTTCCCTCAGACCTTTTTTGCATCCCTGTCTTGATTTTTCCAGTAGGAAATCGTGAGCACATGAGTTCAGCAGAGCCCCAGGGAATGGGAATCTCCACAGGGACATATTATAGACAATAATAATCCAGTATTATTAATGACAATCAGAACAGACAACACATGATTTAACCCACAAGGCTTCTGCAAAGGAATTACTCTTAGGTGTTGAGCTGCCCAAAGATGGGAGGAAAGCATTATTTTGTGTAGAGAAAAAAACCTCCTGATACTTCAAAATCCTATGGGAAAGAGGAAATAACTGCAAGAAAATAGAGCAGACCAGGCCTTCCTCAGTGATCTGGTGGATGAACAGGAGCACATCAGCTTACAGAGAGGCAGGGATGTAGCTGCAGGTGGTCTGGCCCAAGGATTTTTAGCACCTACTGGTGTGGCTCCCTGAGATGCTGCAAGGAGCTGGAAACCTTTGTTTTCAGGCAGGAATGTGCTCAAAAAGCAAGAGTGAGCCCGGGACTCCACCAAGGCAGCATCAAAGCTGAACACCTGTAAATGTGAGCTGCCTCTGGGGGTGGTTGCAACAGAAAATATGAGTCTGAAAAGCTGGAGGAAATGCCATGCTTGGCTCTTCCAGCAAGGAATTGTAGTAATCTCCTTCAGGGACAGGGCCCTTTGGTCTTGGCCTTCAGAGAAGTTCTGGTCTGAGCCACTGCTGAGGTGGGAGACAAACAGCAGCCTTACTGATATCCATGTGTGTTGATGGAAAGCTGTCTTTGACCAGGGAATACCAAAACAAGGCAGACCTGGCCAGAGCAAGTAAGATCTGATCTGCTGCATCTGATTTGGTGAGGAGTGAACTGTGGTGGGAGAAAAACAGTGGGAAGGAGGCAGATGAGTTTGCAGCAGGGCTTGCCCCTCAAAAGAGCTGTAACTCACATCCTCTTCATGTCAGCAGCCAGCAGTGGCTACCCCCAGCCAGGGCAGAGCATCTGCAGGGGCTTTCCCTGCTGCCAACCAAGGGATGCTTTGTTCCATGATGGGCAAATATGAGCAAGCATGGCAAGACTGGCTCTGCTATGAGGTGAAAGCGTGGTGAGTGGGAAGCACGTGGGTTGCAAACCACTGCCTGCCTCATTCATGGGGGATCTGATCTCCAGGGAGTCAATTGCAGTCATGGAAAACCTGAGGCCCCTCTGCCTTGAAGAAGGATTAATTTCCTTGATCGCACACTGGCCTTCTACTGGGTCTTGTAGTAGCCAAGCTGTGCCATGCTGGATGCCCTCACAACCCAACTGCTTCTCTGGTTGGAAGGGAAGGCTTTATAGGAGCTCTTCTTCAGAGTCCTTTTCCCAGAAAACTCTATCACTCTTTATAGAGCCTGTTTGAAAGGACTCAGTGGGTTAAAAAGACGGGGAATGCTGTGCAGATGCAGCTCTTGCTTTAGTTTTAATGGCCTTAAGAAACCATACTGAAAAAAAAGGAGTTGTTTTCAGGAAAAGTTTTCCAAAGCCTCAACTTGATTTCATTTCCAGTGTCATGAAAGCTGCTCTTTGATAAAGATTGTAATTTACAAACCCAGCAGTCTTATCTTTTCTCCAATTCATTTTAAAGCTATAAATCCAAAGGAGGAAGGGGACGCTTAAAAAGCAAATGTCTGTATTTTCTCATACAAACATATCGTTCTCAGGAAGACACTTTTTTCTTTGACAAGGGTCTTTCTGTTGGAAAACCATTGCTTAGCTTTGCCCTGACAGCCCAGGGACAGTAAAACTTGTCAGCATGGAGAAACTGAGTGGCCAGGCTGGAGCTGGATAACGTTGGTGTTAAGAAGGCAATTGTCCTTCTAACTCGGCAGTGCCAAGCAATTCCCTCCCATGTTCCTGATCCCCCTTCAGAGCTCCAAGGCAGCAGCTGGCTTGTAGCACATTTCTTTTCCTAGATGTCACCTTGGGGCTTTTTTCCCCCCCCGCCTCCCTGGATTACTAGGATGCTTGAACTCATTTCTGACTGTGGTATTGCAGATGTGGATGGGCTGGGCTGCATTTTTAGGATCTGATTCAAAGCCCACTGAAGGCAGGAACAATTTGCTGTTGATGTCAGTGGTCTCTGGAGCAGGCACTCTGTAACTGCTGATTTTTATTCCAGGCAATTGCAGTTAAAAGGAGTGAAGTAAAACCCCCCACATTTTATTTTAAAAGTAAAGTGCTCAGCCAGGTCCACCGGTTGCTGAGCAGCCAAAACAAGGATCCTACTTAAGCCAGGGTTTTGCACTCTGGTGCAAAGTGTGCCTTCTTCAACCTGGCAGCTGTCTGGCTGCTCCTCTCATGTGTCCTCTCCATGCTGTGGGATGCTGGTCCCTACTGTGTGACCCATGGATCCCACACCCTGGTTTTGAGCACTGGGAGGTTTCACAGAAATGTGCTGCTTTTGAGGTTGCTCAGGGCTTTTTTCCTGCCTTTGGAAATCTTTAAATACCCTTGTAACTACAGGAAGCTCAAGGAGAAACACCAAATGCTCAGTCTTGTGACAAAGTCACAGACACCAGAGAGCTGCCAGGGGAGCAGTTTGTGAGTAAAAAATGTATGTGTAGGTACATACATGAGTAAAAATTCCCACCGTGGGGGCCAAGCTGCAAGGGAGGAGCTGCCAGGGAAGGTGTATGAGATTTGGGTGGCTGTTTAATTGGGAAGAATTACAGACTCATTGGGACCAGACCTCTTGTTTGACTTTCCTTGGGCTTCATCTAAAAGCTAAGAGGATTTTCTTTTCCACCAACTTCCGTGGGCTTTGGATCAGGATCTTTGTGCCTGCAGGGTTATCTCAGTTTCCTGGAACTCTTTCACTGTTTGAATTTGCTAAGTATATTTACTGCCAGGCTGCTTTCTTCTTTAACTCCCGCTGGCTGATTGCAAAAACTTTTTGTTCCCGGCAGCTGCTGGTACAGGAGCAGCGTCGCTCTCTCAAAATTGGCTGTGCACGTCCCTGGGTGTCCCCTTCTCCAGCTGGCCCATGTAAAACTTAAAACTTCACAAGATCCACTATGAACTTGCCCCTTGCAAATTATTTGGTGCAGTTAGAGAAGGTTCAGGAGCATCAGGCAGCATTAGTAATATTTTTCCTTTCTTTTTGAGCCTCAGACAGCCTTTCACAAAGACATGGGCTCCCTGGAAGAGATGTTTGCTCTGAGATTAATCCCTGTTCATTTGGTCACACGAGGAGGGCAGAACATTCAACTACCTGAATTAATAAACGTAGCCTCACCAATACACTCGATGAATAAATAAGCGTGGCTAAATCAAAAGTTCTGGTTGGCTATTATTAAATGAGGAAAAATTTATAGTGAAAGCTCTGGCTGTAGGTGTTTAGCAGCTTCTGAAGAACAACATGACCTGACATTTAAAAATAGAGGAACCCAAAGTGAGGGGGGAGTTTGGAGAGCAGAGGCTGGATAGATCTGAGTCACTGTGTTTCCTGTGGATCCTCCTCCTTGGAGCCCCATCAGATGATGGAGAGCCATGACTGGAAACACCAATCTTCCACCCACAAGCACAGGTGCTGATGGTTGAGCAAGGCTTTGATGATCACAAGAGTGCCCTCAGTAATACCTACACACTTGCAAACAAGTCTGTGACTTGCTTTTCCACTTGAACCAGGGCAGGTTGACAAGTGCTTGTTCTTGCTTTTTTAGGTATTGATGGAAATGTGACACTTTTAGGAGGATGCATCTCATCCACGAGTCAGGATAGGTCCTTAAAATACAAATAGGAGTGGAGGCAGCAATGCAGACAAGCTTTACATTATATTTTTCTCAAGTACACAAAGTCAAAGTACAGCTTGCAGTATAAATACATACATGTGTGTCTAACCAGGACAGCTGAGAAAAAGTCTGAGAAGTGTAACTCCCTGCCCTCTGTTGAAGTTTAAGCAGGTGCTGCTGTGTCAGAGAGACCCCAAAACTTGTTATTTGAAAGGATTCACTGTGGGGGTTTTTAAAGATAATCTTAGCACTTCTGGCACATCTAAATGTTTGGATTTTACAACACGTTGTTCTTTATAAGCCACTCCCAGAGGTTAATTAGGCCGTATGAGGAGATTTACAAGAGTCACTGCCCCTGGCAGTGGAAATGGGAAGCACTTCTGCTGGCTGGGAGGGATCCATGATCAGCTCTTGGGAGGAATGAGCACACCAAAGGCCATTGTCCACGGGACAGCTCTGCTGTGTCAGAGCACTTCAAACTGACCAGAGTCATGGTGACCTGATTCCCAGCTTTCCCATTCAAGCTCCTTTGCTCCAGTTTTATTTTTAAGGCCCTTGTCAAATACCAAATAACACTGCCCCTTGCCAAGGCGACAGCTGGCCAAAAGTCCTCTTTTAGTGTGAGCTGAAGGTTTTCCAGTGCTCAGGGCTGTGCTGGGAGAGCAGAGCCCAAGTGTGAGTGGCTGGGGATGTGCCTTCCCCTCCAGGGCAGGTTTTGTTTCAGCATACCTGGAAAACAAGGTGATAGCAGCAAGGTGTCAGGCCAGGCTGGAGTCACTGGTGTGTGAGATGGTGCAGGAGTGTCCAGGGAACTTAAAACACGAGGAGCAAATGAGCCAAGCACAGGGATGGCACAACAACCACTCTGGAGTGTCAATTCAGCTGTTGTGCCGTGGTGGGGGGACAACAGAGATACCTCTGGCAAACCTGAAACTGGACTTTGAATTCCTTCCACAACTTCCAGCTTCCCCCTGCACACCCAGAGACCTTCCCCAAGTCCCAAACACGATGTTTTGACACTCCAACATGAGCCTTCACGTTGTGCTGCTGCAGCAAGTTTTGGGGCTTGCTCTGACCCACGTTAAGCAACAGGTTCAAGCCCCTCACCTGGCCAAAATGTCAGCCTGGCACCTGGGTGTAATTGTATATGTACTTGGAGAGGAGGTCTTTTTTTTTTTTTTTTTATTTTTTTAATTTAAAAATCCNGGAGGTTTTTTTTTTTTTTTTTTTAATTTGCTAATATAAAAATCCCTTTTCTGCTCAGAGACAGGATTCTGAGTACAAAGTGTTGTGTGCAGCCAGGGAGCACAGCATGTTCTTGGACAGCAATGTGCAGGTACACAGCTCTGCTCTAAGGAGACTAATTCAGAGCTAGGATTTACCTTGGCATTATTCAGTGCCACCTCACATGCACATTTAACCCCAAGCCTGAGGTTTCCAGCTACATTTTCTGGAAGAGAAACTGCTTAAAAAATTACAATTTTAAAAAAATTTCTCCTCTTGTTTCTTTTCTTCTTTTTTCTTCTTTTCTCCTTCTTCTTTGGGTAAATAACCATCCCTAGGTGTGTTTGTTTTAGAGACCTCCTGATACATTTCAATGCTGATGAGGCAGATCCCAGGACATTTAAAGTAAGGTTTTTTTCTGCAGAGACAGAGAGAGGCTGTTGGCCCCTTGCAAAATCCTCTTTGCAACAGTGGGTGTGTGTTGGATGCCTGTACCCAGCAAGAGAAATTCACTCTAAGATTCATGTGGAAGGGAGGGGGCTTGAAGCGACATGGAAATAAAGAGGTTTAACAAAATGCAGGTGGAGGGCTTGGCTGCTTTTTGCTGGTGCACAGGAGCAGAGGAATGAGCAGTGGGGTGGGAGTTATGTTAGCCCAGGTGGTGTTGAGCTCAGAGAGTGAAGGTTTCTGTCTCCCCATCACACCAGAGGGATGACTTCCCATCTCCCCTCCACTGCTGTCTCACAGATCAGTGCCACCCTCCACAGGTGTCCCTTTGTGGGCTGGAGAAACATTCAAACAGGACAAAAGCAAAGGGAAAAAATAGCAAGTCAATTCTTTTTTCCCATAGAAAGCCACATAAAATTTGGAGCAACGAAGGGAGAAGAAAATTCCATGTTCTGAGAAGGGGTTCTTCTCTTCCAAAAAACCATGCCACTTATAGAGTGTATTTTTTCATGGAACAGAAGAAAAACCCATTCAGCTCTTGGCTTTCCCTTCATGGCTCTTGTGCCAGTATTTTGCAGTCCCTCCAGGTGCATCCAAACCTCTGACTCTGGACATGGCTCACACTTTCTCCCTGTTGGCTCCTGGCTTCAGCCAGGGCATGAAAGGCATCACATGGGTTCCACATTGGAGGTGTGGGGCAATAGGCAGAGGAGCCTCGGGAGCATGGGAGAGCCTCAACCAGGGAAGCCTGTCCTCAGCTGAGGTGTGTTTCTTCTAAGCCAGAGGCACTTTGTGGGGTTTTATTTAATGCTGAAAGTGCACTGTTGACCTCTACTCACGCTCTGTAGCATCAGAATCCCCAAAATACCTTACATTCTCCATCTGGGGCCATGCCCCAGGATTTCTCAAAGCTGGGAGCTGTGATTGTTCCTGGCTTGTTAGGAGAGCCTTCCTGGGCTGTTTTCAGTTGGATTACAGTTTCCAGATGTTGAGTCAGGCAATGAGCATGAACCCTGCTAAGATCATCCATGGGAAGTGGGAAGAGTTCCCTTGACAGAGCCAGCGATTGCCCCATCCCAGTCTGTTGGCAGTGAAGCAAGACAGGCTGCATGTCCCTGAACTGCTTCAACCCTTCTCAACTGATTTTCCAAATTCTGATGAGGTTTCTTGCTAAGCTCCTGAGTCACGTAAGTTTGTGTCCAGCCAAACGTTCAAGAGAAGCAAGAATTTTTCTGGACCTAAAGCCAGTTCGGGGATGGGAAGAGGAGGACTCTCCTCCATCCAATATGGATGGAGAGGGTCTGGAGGGAAGAGGTCCCAGGGATTTTTTCCTTGCCCGGATGGAAATGCCCTTTCTTCCAAGCTGTACATAGCCCTGGTCCTTCAGCCTGGGCACAAGGCTTCATAGCGAAGGATTAGGTAATTTCCTTCCCTTCTCCTCTGGAAGGTGTTTTGATTAGCATAACCATTGTATTCCCAAATTAGCTTGTGTTCCCGCTTTGCCCTCAGGCTGGCTTTTCCTGTTACAAGCCTGCTCTGGCACAGGGATACCGTTTTCCACTGCAGCATCACAGCTCACATCTGGACAGATCCAGCCACACTCAGTCCACCAGCTGCCCTTTCTGAGTAACCTTCGGCTGATGAGGCTATAGAGAGCTGGTCCTACAGCCCTGCAGGTCACCAGTGCATGGAAACCCCCAAACAGCCCAAATTTTGTCACGAGGCTTGGGGGGACCATGGTGTGTGCTGGATGGAGACCAGCAGCAGACAGGACACGGGTGCATCTCGCTCCCTGTCATCGGGAATGTTAACTTCTGGCACGGGCTGAGGTGCACATCCCTGGTACCTCAAGCCATCCTAAACAGGTCTGAGCCTGTCCAGCACATCCTCTGCCACTCACCCACCTGCTCCTGCTTTCCTCCCACCAAGAATCGTTCTCAGCTGAAACAATGCAAAGTTCTGGGAAAGAATTAACAGAAGAACAGGAAATATTTTCCAAGTGACAACAAGACAGACACACAGAGAGCGAATAATTAGGGGCCCCTGATTTCATGGCTATTGAGTGCCATGGAGAGCAGGAGCTGCTTGCATGAAGTTACTGGTTGGCAGATCTCTTTGGTGTCAAGCCTTAACCACAGAAGATACATCTGGGGGTCTGAAATCAGATGGTTTTAACACTCCTTCACTGCTGGCTGAGCCACAGGGGGTGGTGGAGCTTCACAACCCTCCCTTTGTGGAGATGAAGCTATTTAAGTAAATTCTCCCATAGAACAGGTTTGAGTTCTGCTTAAAACATCTCCAGTGAGGGATGGAGGAACGGATGAAGCAGATGGATATTTGACCTTGCCCCATTACAAAGCACATCTGTCATCATGCCTTGAGATGGCCCAGAGCAATATTCCACCAACTTCTGATGGGTTCCCATCTGAATGGGAGCTCAGTTATGGCCACGAGGGCAGAAGGAAGGATGCCACAATGAGGCCAGTGGGCAACATGGGAAGTAGCTGGGGAGGAAGGAAAGAGGTTCCCTTCTCAAACCCTTCATCAGCTCATTCAGCTCCAAGCTCCTTACCAATTTACTTCTTTAACAATAGTTCAGCCGTCAGTGGACCCAAAGATGAACTCATTGAACTTTTTGCTTCTGGTGGCTGCCTGACTTGCACTCCTCCTGTCAGCATTTGGGGCACCTTACAGAGCAGAGCTGTCAGAACAGGGGAACAGCAGAATAGAGATCTAAGGCGTGAACACCAGGAGTGCTCCTGGAAAAGTGTTATTTTACAAACGCCCAGGGCAAAGCCCAGCTGCTGAGACACAGGGATTTAGTGTCTGCTGGGAACTGGGCTGTCCCACTGGGCTCTGGCTGCTAGCCCACTGATGTGGGGTCATCCTGCAGGTCCTGGCTCATATTTCATATTCCAGTGGTATTTTCCAATCCCATGTGGAGTTAGGTGGAAAAACAAGGAGGCCGTGCAGGAGCTACACCCTGCTCCAGAAGCAAATCCAGCTGTGGCACAGTGCATTTCCTAAGCCAGGCCTTCGGCTGTGCCATTGCAGAAACACGGGTGAGGAGGGATCCAGAAGCTCTTGCCACCGTGTCCCTGCACTTCACTCTGCTGCAGCATCCACCTCTAATTTCCATCCCTGGAGCAGAGCTGCTGCTTATTAAACCCAGACCAGCAAGGGCTTGGCACAGAACACAGGCTGGGAGGAACGGCCAGGGAGCCAGGGGGAGGCCAGACAGACTGATTCCTTCTTTTATGAAAAAGGGGAGGCTGCTTCCAGAGTCTTCAAAGGGATCGAGTGTGGATGTGGTGCTGCTTGGAGGATCAGCCTGGCCAGGAGACAACGCAGCATCACGTCCACAGAGCAGGCAGCAGCCGAGTCTGGAGCAAGGGGCTACTCTGCTCTTGTTCCTACCAGCTTTTTGGTGTATTTCTGCTGCAGGAAGTATTCCATGGTGGGAGTGAGCGGGGGGCAAGCACCTCTACATCTCCACAAGGGCACCACCAAGGCCAGGCAGAGCTCCCTGCTCTCCTGTAAGAAAGCATGAGCTGTGCCTGCTCATGCTCTTGGCCACAGCCTGGATGTGGATAACATGGGGATGGCACAAAGCACTTGGTCAGAGCCCTGGTTGGCTCCCCAGGTGGGATTTCATGGTCATCTCTGCACAACTGAGCCTGGAGCTTCAGAAGGAGCTGGGCTGCGGGGGACCTCAGGGAGTCCTGCAGACCTTGTGGCAGCATTTGTTGGATGACTGCTGTGTAGAGCTAAAAATACTCCAGCTATGGTTAGGAGTTCAGGATAACTAATACACCCAGTGGAAAGATTTGGAGCCGTTCCAGGGCTAAACAACAGCTTCTTCACCAACAGCCAAAGACTTGTGGATGCAAAAATAACTAGAAACTGAAAAACTTGAGCTGGAGCAAGCGATTTTCAAACTGAACCCAAAAAAAACTCTCTAGTACTGAAGACAACCGTGGAAAATTGTCAGCACTTTGGTTGTTTTAACAACAGGGAACACAGACCTCTGGATTTAGGCTGGATACTGCCTCTGGGCAGGAGTTGGGAGAACTAGTATTTAAGGAGAATGCCTTCATTATGAAGGTGAAATCAAATTACACTGATGATATGTTATCCCAGTGGCCTGGATCAACAGCATACATGCAAGAATCAGAGGGAAACACCATGATGGGAGGTATACACTTGATGTCTTAAAAAGTGGAGGGAAACACCCAAGAACAGACCAACGGTGACTGTGGGTGCTGGGAGGAACGCTGTGGAATGAGTCAGCTTCCAGCCACACAGGGATTGGGGAACAGAGGGCAAGCAAGAGTTTCAGACATTTGTCTACAGACCTCAAACACAGCTGGGGAAGGAGCAGAGGGAGCGGTCCCCTGAGCGCATCTGTGCCATGGTGGCAGAGGATACCCAGGCTCACATCTCAGCTCTTTCTGCCGGGGATTTCACCTCATGCTGTGCGTTTCCCCACTGCTCTGCCCTCATTACTGTTCCATGCTGAAGCAGACACTCAATTGTTCATCTGGCTGGAGATGGTGAGAGTGAGCCCAGCTCTCCATACCCCAGGTGCTTGGCTGGGGCTGTGCACGCCAGTCCCTGCCCCAGCAAACACTGAAGTACTCAGTGCCTTGCTGAGAGAGCTCGAGAGAGCCCAGCCTCGGGTCTCTCACAGCCAGCAGGCATGAGAGAACACCCAAGGTCCCACAGGATGCTCATGGCAAGGCAGGGGGCTGGAATGGGTGCCTGGCTGCATGCTCCGCTATGGATGTAGCCAGGGAAATGGGGACTCTCAGGGCTTGGGACATTGGTGCTGTTCAGCCCCTGCATTCCTGCATCCAAGCGCTCTGGTTTGGAGAAGGTCCTTGAGGAGTTTAATGAGCCGATGATCCCAGGTGGACTGAGGCAGAGATGGATCCCAAACCTTTATGCCTTTCCCTGGAGACATCATTGCCATCATGCATCTTCCCAGCTCACGTCCTGCTTGAAGTGGGGAGCCCTACCCTGCCCCAAAAGAAAACTCAAAAGAGCCTTCAAGCTCTCATGAGTGCCAAAAAGTATTTGCGCCTATTTCAGGTCCCCCTGCAGAAGCTGTGTTATCATAATGAGCTGAAATGTTTCTCCATCAGCATGTTTCTCCTCTTCTCCCACCACACCAGCCCTCATGAAACAGTCACTTATTCTCCCCTTGCCGTTGTGTCGAGATGTACCAGGCTGCGGGCAGGACCTGCTGCCCTCCCCAGCCTGGCCTCAATAGCACAGCTTGTTCTCCGTGCAGGGGTGACGATCCAGTGGCAGCTGATGTAAATCCCAGGAACACCAGAGAGCAGCCCCAATGGCCACCCCCTGAGAGGATCTGGCCACTGAAATACAATAATGTTGATGTGCCAAGCCAGGAGGCTGGAAGGTCCCAACAGCCTGTGCTGTGATGGTGAATTATCACTCCCTCACAGACACTTTTTTAATAGGTTCCTTTCTTACTCCACAGCCAGTGCAGAAGCTTGGTTGTGCACCACGGTGTGGCCAAGGAGAATGCAGGATAGGGAAAGACATGGCTCTGAGCTCGGCTGAAGATGTGGTGGCATGGGAGACATATTCCCACACAAGACCAGATCTTCTGTAGCCAGTGCCACCTGTGTGTTACAGAGTAGGCAGCAAATCTCTGCTCTGTCGGAACAACCCTCTTTGCCAACCCTCGCACTCCTGTTTGGTTGGGTGTTGGGGGGTTGGTTGGTTTTGGACGCACATTCCTGGGGAGATGGGCCTGAGATGGTTCTCATGTTTTTATTGCAGACTGGCAGGGTGCAGCATCTCCTGAGGATGCTCTGGCTCTTCTCCAATGGTTCAGCCTAGCGGTTGGTTCTGATGTGAAGGGAGTCCCTTCCAACCCTTACTTTTTAATTTTCAAGGTACTGTGGCATCCAAATCACTTCCAGATAGCAAACTCCCTCTGGCACAAACAGGCACTTGAGTGATAAATCTTACCATGGGAAGTCACAACCAGGCCAGAAGACACACAGAAGGCATGTGCCAAGAGGACAAAGACCATCCTGGGTGGCACTGGCCATGGCTTTCTCCCTGTCCTGGGACCTGCAAGCTGGTGGGTGATGGACCAGTCCCAGCGCTGTTTGACCACACAGCGTTTGCAAACGCTGAAAAAAGGCTCCCGCTGGGGCCAGGCATCTTTCGGGTCCAATCTGCTCTCCATGGTGATCACACCCAGCCCTTGAGGAGGGTCCCCAGCGTGGAGCAGCACCCCCACCGCCGGCTGGGAGCTCCCCGGATTCCCCACGCACCCTCTCCCCGCTGTGCCGCAGGGATGACGCCGACACCGCGGGCGAGGCCGGCAGGCAGCCACGGCCGGCGCACACCGATGGCCAGCCTCTCAGCCCGGGGCAAAGGTCCGCGGGGCTCCCCCGGCCTCGGGCGCCGCTGCAGCCGCGGGCCGTGCGGACGGACGGCGGAGGGACGGCGGAGTACCCCCGTTCCCCCGCGGGGAGGGCCTCGCCGGCGCCCCGCCCGGCCCGGCCCG
>VZRV01004450.1:251204-289772 GCA_013398115.1 Falcunculus frontatus | reverse complement strand
GCGGCCCCGGCGCGGAGCGGCGTCCTGCGGGGAGCGGCCCGGGGAGCGGGGGGGATCCCGGCCCCGGGGTCCGGTCCGTGCGCCGGGGGCCGGGCGGATGAATGGCCTTGAGCGCGGAATGGCGGCGTGTGCGGGCAGGGCGAGGTCCGGGCCCCGCGCTGCCCCCGGCCCCCCGAGCGCCGCCGTCCTGCCCAGCGCCGGCCGGATGACAATTATTAATCTGATTAACCGCGCTTACAGAAGGTCCCGGCGCTCGGGCCGCTGTCCCTTGGCCATTTTTATTCCCTTAACTAAGCCCCCCGACAAAACTCTGCTGGCACCCGGAGACTCCCGGCAGCGCGGGTACCCCGAGCTTTTACACAGAGGCATCGACCCCATAAGCGCAGACCCCTCGCCCACCGTGGGGTCTCCCCAGCTTGGATATAAGCAGCCTTCCCGCGGGTCTGCCCCGCTCCTCGCCCTGCCGGGGAAGCGGTCCAGCGGAAGAGCGTGTGCTGCACACGTGGCTGAGCGGGACGGAGAGGTGTCCGCGCCTGGAATGCCAGCTCTCACCTTCGTCGAAGCCCCGCATCAGCGGGAAATGGCTGGAAGGAGTCGGGGCTACCTGGGATGTGAGCCCCAGGGAGGAGCTGATGAGGACCGGCGGTGAAATGCTTCTTTGGGCCAGGGAGGGGAGAGAAAATTTGTAATAGCCGCCGCACAGATTAGTCAAGCTGCAGCTGTGTTGTGGTGCTGTTACACTCTTCTCCTATATATACGTGTATTTTTTGCCTGTTTTTTCACTCCTGGGCTCAAGAAGGGAGCTGGCAGCACTGCTGGCAAGCACAAGCCAGCTGGCTGCTGCTGCCAGAGCTAATGGAGCACTAAGACACGTTCAATTAAGTTGAGCTATAACTGTTGACGATGGGCTGATCTGGAGTTGCTGCGTGGAGTAGCACATGCTGCCGGGAGGCTGGAAGTGCACAGTCACTTACACAGAAAATGTATTTAAACAGAGGCTGCCGGCGACGTGGGCAGGATCTGCTCGCAGCGTGCAGGCTTTTCTCGTTTGTTTTTAATTTTTGTCTCTATTGCAACAGGGTGGAGAGAAAAACGCCAGGAGAAGTATCTGCTGATTTTTTTTTAATCTGCTGGCAGTGCTGTTGCCTTCTCCTGCTGCTGGTCTGCCCTGTTTTTCACAGGATCAGGCCTCCCAGTTCCCCCATCCTTGCCCTCTCCCTCCTTTTTTTTTACCTGCTGGGATATGTAGAGGAAAGGATGCTGCAGGTGCTTCACAGGCAGGCATTGCTGTGGGTTATGCAGAGCCCAATTCTCTCTTTCTCTGCCCCCTCATCACCTCTCCTGCATTGCTCTAGCCTGAGATGCCACCTTGACACCATGGCAAAGTAGAAGCCTTGGACTGCAGGGGGGACAGTATCCTGCTTTCAAAGAGCATCTGCTCCTATCTGCAGCACCTATCAACACCAGGAGGAGATAACATGTATTTTCCTTTGGTTGTGACAAGAAACAAGATTTCTGTAGTTACTGCACAATCTGTTTCTTCCTTTGCTCCTGCCCACCTGTTGCGTGGCCTGGGTGATTTAAACCAGGGTTGGTGGAGGGCTGGGTCTTAAAGATGCTGAATTCCCATGGATTTCATGTGTGGTCACAGAGGGGAGGACAGGCTGAACAGGTGGCAAAGTTCCAGCCTGTTTTTTGACACAGCTGTCAGTGACAAATGTGACCACAAGACACTGAGCATGGCCCTGGTGCTGTCATGTCATGTGTATGGGGTTGGTTCATCCTGGAAATTGTTTAGTGCTGAAAAACCAGCAAGGCTGAGTGCTCTTCTGGTTCTGCTTCCTTAGGGCGAGTTGGACTTTTGCTCAGGTCAAACAGAGGTTGCTGCTTGTGCAGGGAGGTGAGGGAGGTCAGGTCTCTTGGGCTGTTATCTGGGATTTTCGGAAGCGTGATGGATAACAAGGAAAAGCCACAGGAGTGGAAGAGTCAGAGCACAGCATTTCAGCCAGCTCCTTTACATGAGAAGGCCAAATGAAATACCAGTTGTCCATCTTATTCCTGTTCTGGTGGTGGGGAAAAGCTTTGCCTGGATGAGCTGTTTTGGGGAAGGAGTTTGTGTATGGAGATATTTGATGATTTCTGCTGTTTTGGCTGGGAGAGGAGTGGAGGATGCTCCAGAAACTTCATGGAAGTAAATGTGCTCAGTGTTGGATGTGAACTTGATTTTTTGAGCATGGACTCTTGATAATTGCTGGTGTCCACCCATCTCTTGAGCACAGCCCTCTCCCAAGCAGATGGAAAAATGCCATCGTACGAGCAAAGTCCCGTGGAGGACCAGAAGCTACAGAAGGGAAGATCCTGAAGTCTTTGGGCCTTTTCAAAGCGTGGCTGTTGGGCTGAACATGTGAGACTAGCCTTGGTGCCCTGTTTTGCCATGTCCTGGCTAAGGCTTTGCGCAGGTGGGAAGCATGAAAGGCTTTCCTGCTAAGAGGCAAGGCACACGTGCTCCTCTTGCCATGCTTTTGAGGAGGACTGTGTCTTACTGTGCAAATCCAGGAGCAAACTTCCAGCCCTTGGAAGGGCAAAGGTGGCAAGGAAATGTCAAAGCAGAGTTTCTCTCCTGGGTACTAACACCGCAGCATAAATGCTTCTGGCATCTCCGCACCAGGAAGTTCCTGTAGGAAGACTCTTCCCTGTCCCCCAAATGCTGAGGCCAGCTTGGCTTGATTTAAGCGTGTGTGGCTGTCTGTGCACCGTTGGAGAGATGGGCTCTTCCCTGAACAAGTTGTTGGGCTGGTCGCGCCAAGTGCCGACCGCAGGAGGAACCCTACAGGTAGAACTCGCTCCTCGGAGTCAGCGCCGGGGCTGCGGGGCACTGAGGCAGCACCAAGGTTTGCCATGAGAGTGCTGCTGGGAGTGATTGCTTCCTTCCTGGCTGGCACCTCTCGCTCCTTCCTGTGGATTTTCTCCTGGCACGTCTGTCCTTGGCAACAGCATGGTATTCCCCTGGTCAGGCAGTGGGAGCTTGGATGGTCCCTCTTGAGCATCTCAGCTGCTTTCAGGAGCTCTGGCCGGTGCCATGGCTCTTTTACAGGTCCACAGCTCCTCAGTGCACCGGCTGCTTTGTTCCTGTATTGCTTTTGGTCTGGATGGGGGTTGTTGGGGTGCTTTTGTTTCGCTAGGAAGGACTGTAGTGCTCATTTACATCCTTATCTCACCCTGGCTATAAAGCTGGGCGGGAGGCAAGGTACAGGCAGCTTTTACTGCAGTCCGTGGGGCTGGGTGAGGCTCTCTGCAAGGGAGAGAGGGTATGGGGCTCTTTAAGGGCTTCTGGGGGACAGTCCTGTGGGGTGAGGTGTGGGGCAGGCACAGGGCTCTGGTGCCGTGATGCCACATCCAGCACTGCCATCTCATCCACCTCACCACCCCTGCCTCTGTCCTCTCATCCATCCTCTGTACGGGAGGCCGGGATTTCTTTGCCCATTCCCATCCCCTGTGGGCTCCATCAAGCTGCTTTTGAGGGTGGCAGTACCAGCTGGTGGGGTTGGAGTGCATTTGTCAGCACTGGGGGATGCCCTTGCCCCAAGCCAGAGCAACGGATTTTTATCTACATTTGAAACTGTGGTGCTGTGAGGTCAAGAAGGGTTTATTTTTACAAACGTGTTGGGGTTGCTGGGTGAGCAATGTAGGTCACCTTGTTCTGCCCCTAAAACAGCTCCTGGGTGCTTTGGTGTAGCCCTAAACTGGGCACAAGATCGTGGGTATGTGTTCTCCAGCCCTACTTCTTATTTACTGCCAGGGAGAGGAATTTCAGTCCTTTTCACCCTTTGGGTTAAGGATTATCTCTGTCCTGGTTGGGGCCTCCCAAAGCGATGCTCCTTAGGAGGCAATGACTTGGCACCAGATGTGCTGGGATAGTGTGGGCTGAGGCCATTGAAATGCAAAATGGCCAGGGTAGATGTAATAGTGATGCCTGTGGTATCAGCTGGGATCTCCAGCAGTGCCCTGGGGTAGAAAATTGGCCCTGACAGGGGAGGCTGGTTCCAGCTGGCATGGACAGCCCTCCTGCCTGCCAGCTTCTCTCTCTGCTGCTTTACCTAGGATGCTTGGAGAGGTGGGCAGGAAGAGCTGGGCTGCTGGTTAGAACATCCTTCCCCAGGCAGGTTGGTATTTCCAGTGGGAGATTTGCAGCTCCTCCCAGCCCTGCTCCCCCTGCTTGGGTGCTGGAGATGAGTTTTCACTGCACCGTCCCCGCCTCGAGCAGCTTTGAGCTGCGGATTCAAGTTTGCAGCTCCAGCTCTTAGAAAGGAAGGGCCTCCGAGGTGTCTCCCTGCAAGCACTGAGGTTTGAAAAGATGCTGATCTCCTTTATTCTTATTTTTGCCTCCTTCCCTTCCAGCCCCTCCCTCCCTCCTCAACCCACAACCCCTTAAAGAGGAAATTCGATAATGTCAACAGTTAAGCGTGGGGATGAGAACTCCTGGTAGCTGAGAACTTTCTGCATTTTGCCCTTTGTGTTGATTCACGGTGATGAGAACCACAGCCATGGCAACTCCTGGAGAGTGTCCCTTCCCAGATTAGCTGCTTGACACCAGCATCTGAGGCCATGAGCCACCTCAGAGCCACATGGAAGCGATGCCCTGGTGGATGAAACACATGAATGGAACAGAAGTTGGCTTTAAAAGCAGGACAGCATTCAAGTAGCCATTAAGAGGAGTGGGGGTGGCATCATCTTCCCCCAGGTGTGGCTGAACCCTGCTTGCCAGACCTCAGACTGGCAGTGTGGTCTCTGCTGCTGCTTTGCAGGTAGCAAAGAGAGAAGGGAAAGGCTGCTACAAAGCTTTCTTCTTCCTGGGGGATATTTTACTCCAAAACTGACACCTGGCTACGCATCTGGGTGCACTGAAAAAGCCAGGTGCTCCAAGGAAAGCCCAGATTTTGGCCAGCTTGCACCCAGCAGTCTGAAAATGGGCTCTCTTACTGCTGCAGGTATGGCTTAGGGTCATGCAAAACCACCCTGTTGGACATAAGAATGAGGCTTGTGTCTGTCTCTGATTGCATCCCTGTTTTTTAATTCCTTCTCTTCAGTTCTTCTGGAGATGAAATTTAGTCCCTGGGGTACCTCTGGACCCCTGTGCATGAGCAGTGTAGCAGAGGAGCACAAACTTGGGGAGGTGCAGGCAGGTCGACCTGAGTCGTGTGAATGGGGGGTGTTCCTCTTGCCAGTGCATGGTGCCTTTGGAAGGCACAGATGTCCGTGTGAAACCCTTGCTCAGAGGGGCCATTGCATTTCTTTCCTCCCCTCCTGCCCCTAACTGTTGTCCTGGTGTCTTGCAGGCACAGAAGAGTAAGGCAGGATGGATGTGTACGACCCTCAGACGCTGGGTGTCATGGTCTTCGGGGGCTTCATGGTGATCTCGGCCATCGGGATCTTCCTGGTGTCCACCTTCTCCATGAAGGAGACGTCGTACGAGGAAGCCTTGGCCAAGCAACGCAAGGAGCTTGAGAAGACCCAGCAGCAGAAATTAGAGAAAAAGAAGAAAGAGAAACCAGTTGACAAGAAAGGAAAAGCAAAGAAAAAGGAAGAGAAACCGAATGGAAAGATCCCAGAGCAGCAGCTTACTCAGGAAGTGACGGACCCTCCCAAGGAGGTGGTTCCTGAGCCTGCTGTGGTGCTTGAGCCGGTCACAGTTGAGACTCCAATTGCAGCAGTGGCAGTTGTCCCCCAGGAAAAGGAGAAACCTGTTCCATCACCTAAGGAGAAGAGGAAGAAGGAGAAGAAGGTGGCAAAGGTAGAGCCTGCTCCTGGCCCGGTGTTGGCTGCACCTCCCGTCAGCGTCCCCAAAAGTTCTCCGGTCCGGGAGGTGGCCCCTAAGGAGGTGCCTGTTGTGGCAGTGCCCCCAGTTGGCACTCAGCAAAGTGCTCCGGTCATCAGCTCTGTCACCGTCAAGAAAACCGAGGCTCTTCCAGCCCAGGAGGATCAGAAGCATGATGCACCTGCCAAGAAAAAGGCTGCATCCAAGAAGAAGAGCGAGCCAGGTAAGGCCAAATTCCTCTGCCTATATCCCCTTGGTCCAGCACATGGGTGTTGGAGAGTTACGGGTTCCTCTGGGATTTGTGTTGTGGGATCTGCACATGGGAATGAACGAGAGGTGCATGTCCCTGTCCTGGGAGAGGGACGGCTGCCAAGGTGCTGCACATTTGGGTGGAAAGCCAGGATGAGGTGTTTTCCTCATAGAACCCTGACTTCTAAAATTACAGAGGAGCTCTCCCACACTTTTACGTGGAGCTGGATCACTGCTAGCGTTTCCTCCTCCTTTAGCAGAGGTGAAGAAGGATTCTTCAAGGAGAGAGGATTGCTGGAGTTTTATACTGCAGGGGATTGATGGTAGAGTAATTAGAGGGACATGACTTTGGGTCTGTCAGAGAGAAGGGAAAACTTGCCTGTCATCAGTCATGCCTCACTTGATTGACTCAGAGATGGAAGAGATCAGGTGGTCCCGAACTCTTCAGAGTATAAAAAAGTGTAGGGAGGGGAAACTCAGCTCTAGCTGGATTCGTGCCTCTCGTTGTACCAGTGGGAACAGTTTGGGATTTATTTTTGGTTAAGTGATAATTACAGGCACTAAAAATGTGAGTGCTTTCAGACCTGTGGAAGGGTTCCCATGTGGACACATGGGAGAAATCTCTCAAGTGTTCTCAAAGATGTCATATGATGTGCACAGGTTTCATTTCTTTCTTTCTTAACCAAAAAAAACCCCAACCCACCAAACTAAGACATCCCTTCCTGCTGCCCTTCTGCAGCGCATCCAAACCTGCTGTGCAGCCTGGCAGTTCCCACACCCACGTTTTGGAAGAGGGCCTGCTACTCAGCAGGACATTTGGGGCTGCTGGGTTTCAAAGATGGTTAAACCCCTTGAATCTGCTCTTCTGAGGAAAGGATTTTATTAAAGGCCATCTCCACACAGTGATGGGGTTTGAAACAGATGGAGAAGCTGCTCCTGGAGGGTAATGCAGGGGTGGTGTTGGGGAAGCTGGAGGTGACTGGTTTGTTGTGTGCACCCCTGTGAAAAACATGGCCCTAAATCCAAGCTGTAACAGCTGAGGGAATGTGGCTGCGAGACGAATTTTTAGCATTTAAGTTGGGAGGTTTTTGGCTGCCACGAACTGAGATTCCCCTTGGGTATGAAGTGCCAATCCTGCATGTCCTGAAAGCAAAGAGTGGTGTCTTAGCTGTTGCTGTTGGATTTTGCAAGGGAAAGCTCTCGGCAGGATTTGTGCCATGAAGCCGACTGCAGTTTGACCAACGTCTTGTGGGCAGCTGTGGTCTCTCCTCCTCAAATGCAAAGGAACAAATTATCCTGTGGCAGATAAAAATGGGTGTTCAAAGTGTTCAAGGACACGTCCTCAGCACTGAAACAGATGGCAAAACTGACGAGAGCAGCTTGGGGTATTTTTCTCTTGTGTGGTTTGTTACATCCACGTCTCTCAAGTCTCCTTGGGTGTACGAAGTGGCTCTTCAGACCGCTCATCCAGCCGTGCTTTCCCACGGCAGCTTTGCCACACGGCTGCTCCTTGTTCCATTGCTCCATCAGCGAGGTGCGAGGTTCCCGACTCCGCACGTGGGCCCGGTGTCAGCACTGGTGTCGTCGTGCCACAGCCTGGCAGGCTGCCCTGGCTCCCTGTGCCAGCTGCAGAGTGGGGTTTGCACGGTGCCTGCCTTTTCCAAAGCTCCCTCCCTCGACTCCACCTGGAGAGGGGCAGAATTCCGCTTGGTGCGTCCCTGCACGCAGTGGGACTGAGCCCGGGGGTGCCGTGTGCTGTCCTGCAGCCCTGCAGTTGCCAGCATGGGGAAAGCGTGAGCCAAGCCTCGGGCCCCGGTTGCACAAGGGGGTGGAGCTGTCCTGGCTGTGCTGCTGGGAAGTGGCTGTGGCTGGGGACACAGACTCGGCTGCTGCCAGGGCTTGGTGCTGCCATCCCAAATGGATCTACCAGAGATCACTCAGCAATTAGTGTCACTGGCCAAACAGACTCGGCTTGGGGAAAACTGATTTATTCCCAATTAAAATAGATGAGAAACAGAGACAAAATTAAAACACCCTTCCCTCCTGCCCTTATTCCCAGGCTCAACTTCACTCCTTCCCTCCTTACTCCTCTACATCCCCTTCCTGAGTGGTGCAGGAGGATAGGGACTGTGGTCTGTTTATTACAGCCACTCTCTGCAGCTCTTTCCTCCTCACACCTTTCCCCTGCTCCAGTGTAGGGCCTTCCATAGGCTGCAGTCCTTCAGGAGGAACCTGTTCCAGCATGGGCTCCCTTCTCTAGAGGAGAATCTCTGCTCCAACACCTGCAGCACATCCTTCTCCTTCTTTGAACCTTGCTGCTTGGGGCATCCAGAGCTTTGTATTCAGGAGACCCTGGTGTTAATGACTTTTAGGGGCTCTGGAGCTACTGGACTCCAAACTGCTGTTCCTTCTGTGATTTTCTAAGAAAAGGAGCCCATTGGGCCATCGATACAGGGTGGGAACCCCTAAACCACTGCCCGCCACCCTCTGTGTATTGTGACCATGTGCACTGAGCTCCTACAACAGCATCGTGGTCCCTGGTGCTCCCTGGCTTTCCCAGGTTACCAGAGGGGTAGGGGAAGGGTTGGAGTCATGTTGCTTCCTAAGCAAAGAGCCGGAACAAGCCTGGCTGGTGAAAGGTGGGAGGTGACCTCGCTGTCACCGGCACCACTGTGTGGAGTGACATCCTTCAGCAAGGTTGTGTTTTGGGGCAGTCCAGCTTCTGATGCCCAACATGTCTGAGCCCGCTGGCATTGGCAAAGCACTCCCAGCTCCTGCTGAGAATCTCTCAGTTTGATAGAGGGTGATGGCAGGTGCTGGGATCGGTTGTTGAGCCAGGCAGAGGTGACAGCAGACTCAAGGAGCACGTGTGTGGTGTCATCTCCAGCACTTTTCCTACTGCTCTCACTCAGAGAGGTACCAGATGTGACTCTGGAAATCTGGGTGGATGAAGGTTTGAGGTGGTGGCTGTGGGGTTGAAGCCAGCTGAGATGATGAAATATTTCTGCTGTTGTCCCCAGAAGTCCCAACTCCTCCCTTTTCCTCCCTAGCACCTACAGATTCAGATGGGGCCCTGTACCTGCCCTACAAGACACTTGTGTCCACGGTCAGCAGCATGGTGTTCAGTGAGGGGGAGGCTCAGCAGCTCATCGAGATCCTGACGGAGAAAGCAGGAATCATCCAGGACACCTGGCACACGGTAGGGCTCTGCCAGGGCTCTGCTGAGCCTCCGGAGGTGCAAGGGGAGGGAAGGCACCCCATTTTCAGGCAGACTGGCCCTGAGGGTGTCTTGGAGAGCAGAGCTGAATTTTCCCCTGGAGCAGAGGGCAGGGTGTCGTGCATGTGGGGTGGAGGGGATGAGTCTGAAGCTGGTGGTCCCCACTGATGTGCCACCCATGCTGGCAGGCCACGCAGAAGGGTGACCCCGTTGCTGTCCTGAAACGCCAGCTGGAGGAGAAGGAGAAGCAGCTCTCTGCGGAGCAGGAGGATGCAGCTGCTGCCAGGAACAAGCTGCGGGAGCTGAGCAAGGTAAGCCCTGCGTGGCCCTCCTGGCATCCCCGGTGTGGGCTCTGCTCATGGTGGCTCTCCATGTGCCTCCTGCTCCCTACATCTCAGCCCCCTTGCAAGGTGAAGCCCAGGGGTTCTTTATGCCCTTCACCTGTTGGCTGGTTTTTTTTCCCAAAAAGGGGAGGAGATCCCCACCTGCCCTCCTCTCTTGGGCCTGTTCCAGTCTGGGGAGGTGCCAGCCCAAAGAACTGCAGGGTAGTGCCCTCTGGCAGCCGTGGGAAAAGGAGGGGAAAACCCTTTCTGTAAGAGATTACAGCTTTCTTCTCCTTCAGGGAGAAAAGCAAATCCTTCCTTGTTTCAGATCCCCTGAGCTGAGAAGGTGCCTTTGTAAGGAGCCTGATCCTATTTACAGTGCCCTTCTCTGACTCAGCCCCCTGCCTCCACCTCTTTCTGGGTGTTGAAGGCAGAACAGATCCCTGCCACGCTGAACTTGCGGCCATCAAGTCCATTTGCTTAATTTTTCTGCTTTGCCCCAGGCGTTGTGTGATGTTGTTTATCCTGGGGGAGGAAAATAAAATTCCAGGCTGTCTTACTCCTTTCTCTTAGCTGGCCCAACATGGAACAACAGTGGCATCCAGTGGCCACAGAGCCCAAAACAAAATGCAGGAGGAAATGTAAGTGCTAAATGTACCTGGGCGTGGGGGCAGCAATGAAAGGGCTAAAGTTTGTAGTCTGCTGAGCTAGGAGGCCACATCCTCTGAAAATGGGGAAACCTGTGCTCTGAGGACTAACTGGGGGCCTGCTTTCCTGGAAGGAGCTGGCGGCCGAGCGGGCCAAGGCAGTGGCCGTGGAGGGCAAGCTGAAGGAGCAGCTGCTGGCCCGCGAGCGGGAGATCGTGGCGGTGCAGGCGCGGATGCAGGCCAGCTACCAGGACCACGTCAGTGAGACCCAGCAGCTCCAGGGCAAGGTGAGCCCCGGGCTGTGCTCTGCACCTGCCTCCTGCTGCTGCCAGGTGGCTGCTGGTGGCAGATGTGTGACTTTCTGGAGAAGGCCGAGCTGTGGGAGGGAGTGAGAGCCTCGGGGAGGGGCGAGACCCTGCTGTGCTCCTGGGCCTTGGTGCTCGAGGGAGAAGAGGCACGTGGGAGCATCCTCATGGGATGTCACACCCCTGGGGGCTGTCAGCATCAGCAGACACTCCCCTGCACTGCCAGTCCCTCCTGCTCGTCTCCTGGGCTTCGACAGGGGGAGCAAAAGGGCTGGTGGTGGCATTAACCCCTGTTGGGCTCCTCTAGATCCGGACCCTGCAGGAACAGCTGGAGAACGGCCCCAACACGCAGCTGGCTCGCCTGCAGCAGGAGAACTCCATCCTGAGAGATGCCCTCAACCAGGCTACCAGCCAGATGGAAAGCAAGTAAGGCTGGGGTGGGGGGCAGAGCCTGGGGCTGCCCTTTGGCAAACCCTGGCTTGGCCACCCCCTTTCTCAAAGGTACTTCTACAGACACCCCAGTGAGGTGGAGGTAGAGGAGGGAATGAGGGAGGAAGAGCTGCCAAATAGCTTTTGGGGGTGCACCAGGAGAAACAAGGATGTTCTTCCCAAATGAAAGGGCAGGAAATCCCTCTCTCCTTTGGGGTCACCTGTGCTGATGCCAGAACCAACAGGCAGTGGAGGGGGGAGAGGGGATCAGAAGCACTGTGGTGTTTTTCCCCCATAGGGGAGCTCATACGCTCAAACTTGAGAAGAAATGCAGCTGGCTCTTTGATGGGAGTGATGCTGCACAGAACAGACCCCAGCCCAATGTGTGCAGAACAAATAGGAGCTAGGTAGAAGAATTTCACACTCCTTTTTATAGACAGTCTGAAATGACTGGTGATTAACAGCAGGCAAATAATTACAGAGTGGACTCCAGCTGTAGTGTTTCCTCTTGTGTCTGGGAACACAGATCCATGTGTCCTCTACTTCATAAGAAAGGAATGTCTCCTGTGACTGAAACAGGACTTTTCTAAAGTGATTTGTTGGCTCTTTCCACCCCCTCCCTGAAGGACCAGGAGTGTCCTAGAAACAGGCAAACAAACTTCACTGTTTCAAGTCCTGTGTCAGGCCCATGGGAGGATGTGTTTCCCCCATGGCAACACCAGAGAGTCTTGGCTGGCCTGTGGGCTGAAGTAACCCTGCTTCTGTTGCTGCAGGCAAAATGCTGAGCTGGCCAAGTTGAGGCAGGAGTGCAGCAAGCTGATGAAAGAGCTGTCTGAGAAGTCAGAGGTGCTGCAGCAAGAGGAGCAGCAGAGGAAGAGCTGGGAGATCAAAGCGGCGGCCTCAGAGAAGCGAATCGAGCAGCTGCAGGTCAGGCAGGCGCCGGCAAACCCGCTCCCCTCGCAGGGATGGGTGGCTGAATGGCAGGGGATCCATGCTCTCGGCCATGGGAAGGGCTAGGAGGGAGATGAATGCCCATGGTCGGGAAGGAAGCTGCCTGGCAGGCTTCCTGATTGCTCTCCCTCCATTAGCTTGTCACATCGGTGTGCCCCTTGTGCAGCATCACCCACAGAGCCCAGGGAGCAGGATGCCCTGGTTGAAGCCATTCCTTTGCAGGTGCTCTCTCTCAAACTCAGATGGTTTTAAACCTGTTGCTTTCTCTCCCTGGTGCAAGAGGTGGAGCTTGTGGCTTTTTTGGTTGTTTCCAGGGTGTGGCTGGGTTTTTTGGGGTTTTCAGGGGTGTTGAAAGGACACTTCCCAAGCAGAGCCTCTGAGCACACAGAGGTGTGTTGCTGGCAGGCAGGCTGGGCTCACACAGGGAAGAGCATCTTCTTGGGATGTTGACAGTGCTCCTGCTGGGATCCTGCTGGGATGTTGCTAAGCTGTGTGCTGGGAGCATTAATCCCAGTGCAGCAGACAGAGTGAGGGATGTCCTCAGGAATGTTCTGTGGTCTCTGAATTGCTCTAGCCTCTTCAAGAAGGGGCTGTGGTGGAGGAGATCTTTATCTGCACATGCCAAAATGGTTTTGTAGAGGAGATCCTAGAGCAAGGGGCCTTCCATATCCTTGCTCTTAATCTTTTGTGTGCCTGAGGATGTGGATCTCCTTTGGGTGGGCTGCATTTGGCTCCTGCTGCTTTTGTGGTGAGGAGCAAGGAGGGTGATGTGAGCACACAGCTGGTGTGAAGGCAGGAGCTGCCTTCCTGGCTCAAAGCAGGAGCTCCTAGACATGCTTTTGGGAGAACTCCAGGGCTGTCAGCTCACTGCACACCTTAATGCTAATTAAATAAATCACACTAGCTGGAAGACTCTAAAGTCACGTGCTTAAGGTGCTAGAGAGAATGTGTTCTAAAGTAACACCTGGAGCTCTGAGTTGAGGATATTGAGTCAAATCCTCAAAAAACAGAGCAGCTCTGCTTTCCTGGTGATGCAGGAAGCATCTCTTGGACAGAGCCAGGCCTGCTGGTTTAACTTTTCCTGTCCCCCTTTGCATGCAAAGCAATTTTTCTTCCTCTGCAAGGGTGCCACTTGTAGCTGTAAAGCTGCAACTCATTCTCCTCCTCCTCCTCCTTTGTCTTCCCCCTCAAAACGCCTGCCCTGGCCAGGCCTCTTCCTTGCTGCTTTCTATGATGGAAAAAAAAAGTATTCACTGGCCCAAATTGCACAGAAAATTCCTCCACATGTGGAAACGTGGTCGAGTGTCTCTGTTCTGCAAAGCCCCGCGCCAGCACCTCTCCCTGCTGGGCTGGGGCAATTTGAACCAGGGCTCTGAGAGGTTTTTCAGAGCTCTCCAGAGGGGAGGTTGGCCGTGGAGTTGGCCCAGAACTGAGACATTTGGGTATTGTCTGCTTCCCAACGTGAGGGCTGGCACGGGATGAACTGTGAGCACAACGCACGGGATAAACTGTGAGCTTGCTTCGTGTGCAGGGGGAGCTTGGGGGCAGGGTGACTTTAATCCCCCAAAACAGCTTAAAAACAGGATTATGTGACACATGAAGCTTTGCTTCGAATTGGCTGGGGTGTCTGTCATGCTCCAGGAAACCCTCTCTTCCTGCCCTGCAGGCTTACCAACGGGAGGCAGAGGTGATGCTGCAGAAGAGGCTGGACGAGGTCAGTGACGAGCTCCGCAAAACCCAGAGCAGCTACAAGAGCCTCTTGGCAGATGCAGAAAAGACCAAAGGGCAGCAGCAGAGCATTGCTGGTGAGGAGCTGGGATCAGCATGGGGAGGGCTGTGGGGCAGGCTGGCGACTTTGAGAGCTTGGAGGAGCCAGTTGGGGCAGGACAGGTAGATCCAGGGATGAGTGAGGCTGCCTGGTGCTGGTGTGAGCAAGACATGGGCTGGTCCATGGTTCTTTCCCAGGATTTTACTCCAACGCCTCTCTCCTGTGCTGTCCTGTGCATCCCTGCCTGCCCTTTCTGTGCCTCCTCAAAGCACTCATGGCCAAAGCTTCCTTGGCTACGATCCTGCTTGGACAGAGCAGGGTGGGGAGTGTCCAGGTTTGTTTGCACGTGCCCTATGGTGTTTGTCACCCTTCCCTCCAACAGACTTGCAGGCCAAGCTGCTGAGCTCCGAGGCAGAGGTTAAAAGTAAGCTGCTGGAGTTGGACAGTGTGAAAGGGAAACTGCAGGATGCCAGCTCGGAGAATACAAAGCTTCTGGAGAGGATCAAGTCCATCGAAGCTCTGCTGGAGGCAGGACAGATGCGGGAGGCAGAAAAAGACAGAGACCTGCAGGTTGTGTGCTCGTTTAATTGGGGTGGGAGGAGGGGAGTGGGTGACACTGCTTATGCAGTCCCTGTGTTGTCTTTGCTCTGGGATGCCACAGAAAGTGCTGACATGTATCACATGCCTGAGGCAGGTAATCACAGTGCTTTCTCTCTTCCAGGCAGCCAATGAAGCAGAAATGAAGCAGCTGCAGTCAAGGTGGGTCCAGGGGCACATCCTGCTGTGGCACCTCTCCAGCTTGCTGTCCATGTGTCCCAGGCTTCCTCGAGCACTGAGCCTGTGGCTGAGGGCCTCTTGCCTTCCAGGCAGGCTTGCAGACTGCCCAGCTGGGAAGTCGAGGTCAATCCTGGCCAGCAGTGCTGTTTAAAATGTTAATTGGCTCTGGTGCTGGCCCCATGTAACAGCCAGTCCATTCTGAAGTAGGACTGAATTGCTGGCAGGCACGTGGAGTTTGTCCAGTCCTGCAGAACAGGAGGTTCTGCTGGTGTTGGTGCTGGGTGTGGGATGTCTCTGGTCCAAGTCCCCGCTCAAGGCTGGGCCAACCAAAGGAACTTCTTTAAAAATGTTTCCAGGTATCTCCAAGGATAGAGATTTACCAGCACTCTGGGTCCCTATTGCAGTGTTTGATAACTTCTTTCCCCATGCCCCAGCACAGGAAGGTTTCCTGGCATTTAACTGGAGTTTCCCATGTCTTGAGTCCTGCCTGTTGCTCCTTGTCCATGTGCTGGGCACCTCCAGGAAGGCCATGGGGGGAAGGTTTCTCAGATGCCCCCATTGCCAGCAGGCATCCAGCATCCCTCTAAAGGAAGGTAGCTGTTGAGTTGTCCTGGGACCCCAAGAGACTTGTCTAGTTCTTCTCAAGGACCTGAACCTTGGTTTGCTCGAACTGAGGGTCCCTTCAGGGCAGGTGGGGGATCTGAGGGTGTGGAGGGAAGCTGCAGCTCTCTGGTGTCAAGTTGCCAGCCCTTACTTAGGGTTGCTCAAGATAGTGGGATGATCTTTTTGAGATGCAGAGCTGTGGGCTCTCTCAGCCTGATGAGCCGTGGACAGGAGCAGTCCCAGTTGTGCAAGCTGGAATTCCTGGCCTTTGCCTCAGGTTGCTGCTTCCTGTTTTTGTGTATGTACAGCCAGCCAGTTACTTGTTTGCTTGTCATTGCTGGTAAGGGGGTGGAAAACCAGATCCCACTCCAGTATTGCCATGGCTCTGGTTTTTAGTCCTGCTCCCTCTTCCTCCTGCTGTGTGTAGATCCCAGAGCAGACCAGGATAGGAAGGGCTGTGGTCTCCACCTCGGGAGCTTGCTGCCCGTGAGGGAGGTGACTGCTCAGGCTCACTCCTGCATCCTGCCCTTCCAGACTCCAGGAGAAGACAAACCAGCTCTCAGCCTTGGAAAGGGAAGCCACGCAGCTGCGGGAGGCAGTGGAGCAACAGAAGGTGAAAAACAACGTACGTGAGTGACAGACATCACCCATCGTGGTCACCTACTGATGGCTCCGGGGTGTGGCCAGAGGCTCTTCAGCCCCACGGGGCTCTGGAGGCATTGCCTCATCTGCCAGAGAGCAGGAATACCCTTGGCAGGCTGCGCAGCTGGAGCTGGTGGGCTGCCTGAGGTGATATGTCTGTCCCCTGTTCTCTTAGGATGTTTAGGACCTGGTAAGCCAGAGGGATGCTACCCTGGTAGGGCCAAGGCAATCCCTGAGAAGGCTCCTTCACTGCTCCTCTGCTCCTTATCCCTCCACTGCAAGGTGGCGTCAGTTGTGTGGAGGCCACCTTGCATCCCTGCACTTGGCCTGTGTCCCCTGCAGGCATCCTGAGCGTGCTCCTGGAGCTTCTGCCCCATCCAGCTGTGCCCTGCTCCCTCCAGGGCACTGCCAGAGCAGTGGGGAGTGTGGAGCCACTGGAAAGATGGGAGAAAGGAATGCATGTGGGCATGGGATGGAAGACTCCTGACCAAACCGAATTTCCTAGGCAGAGGCTTTGAAATCCCCTGCAGTGCAACGAGCAGCTTTGTGGCCCTTAGCACGGCATGTGGCTTATTGCCCTCTGTGTGTGGTCTCCACAGGACCTTCGGGAAAAGAACTGGAAGGCAATGGAAGCACTGACCACGGTGGAGAAGGCGTGCGAGGAAAAGCTTCTCGCTGCTACAAAAGCGAAGGTGAGCCTGGCGTTTCCCTGGTGTTTGAAGGGAAACATTCAGCTTCCTCAAGCCACCAGGGAGGCTTGCCCTGGGTTGCCTGCCTCCTTAGGAGCAGTGCTGGCCCAATTCTGCTGCAAGCTTCTCCAGAATTTGTCTTGAGGGCAGTGCTTCCCTGGTACTGGTCATGGTTGGGGAACCTGGAAGGTGGTTGAACTGGAAGTGACGTTTTTGTGGTTCCCAGCATCAGCAGTTTTCTGTGTTGGCTGGTTTCTCCAGCCCTGTAGGCACAGAAAAGCAGGACCAGTGTTGTCAGGCTGGCCAGCAGGTGCCCAAGACCTCCATCCACTGCAGTTTGTCCCTCTTTCAGGAAGAGCTGGCCCAACAGCTGGACACATTCCAGACACGAACCAAGCAGACGCTGCTCTCCGCCCTCCCCGGAGTCACCATGTCCTCACAGCAGGTGGGACAGGCTTCCTCAGCTCCCCCAGAGCCTTCTCCACGTGGGAAGGAGAGATGTCTAAGCATCCTCCTTCTTCCTTGTTCTCTTTTTCCTGAACTCAGGATTACGACACGTGGCTACAGGAGTTTAAGGAGAAGACCGTGGGTGTGCTAAAGCAGCAGATGATCACAACAGAGCCATCAGTAAGTGAAGGCTGGAAAGTGGAGGGGTGAGGGAGTGCTGGAGGGTCACATGTTTCTTCTCCTCATCTCTCTTTCCTTTCCTTCCCTTCCCTCTTTTTAGGATTCAGCTCTTAAATTAAAAGAGGCGGAGGAAGCGCAAAGCACTTTACAAGCAGAATGTGAGCAGTACAGAACGATCCTCGCAGAGACAGTAAGTTCTTGCCCTTTGCACTGTGTTGGCTTCCCACTGGAAATCCCTCTGGAGAGGTCTCCTGGCAGCCCAGGCTGCCCCTGAGCTCAGGGTGGGCATACCTCGGTGTGTTGGGGTGGCTGCCCTGTGATAGAGTGTTTGTCAGTGAGACAGGGGAACAGGATAAATGTGAGTTTCTAGAGCTCTTCTTCAGCCTTATTGTGTTGGAAGCTGTGCTGGTGGTGATAGGATGAGACACAGCAAGGGCTCTGATGGCCGGGGAGGTTGAGCCAGAATAGGGATTAGGAGCCTCCAGCCCCACCTGAGGCATCTCATTCTGTCACCTGTTGTTTGGCCCAAATCCTTGGAGAGGCTTTGGAGATGACAAGGCTTCCAGCCCTTGCACTGCTCGGCCTGGTGGGGGCTGGAGGAGGTTTGGGCTCAGCTGAGGCTTTGCCCGCAGGAGGGGATGCTGCGAAACCTGCAGAAGAGCGTGGAGGAGGAGGAGCAGGTGTGGAAGGCAAAGCTCACAGCCTCTGAAGAGGAGCTCCAAAAGGTGCGTGTTGGTGACACACTCGGGCTTGGTGCTCCTGGAGCTGGACTTCCAGGACTTCCAGGAGAATGGGGTCTGTTGGCTATAAATTGGTTGGTGACCCTAGTGTTCCTGCCAGCTGTGAACATTGAGACACAGGGACTTCCTTTTCTTCCCATCTACCCCTCCTGTCACCAAACCAGCTGACAAAAAGCCCGCCTCATGTAGAATGTTCCCTCTTGAATGCAGAACTGAGATTAAACTATTTTCAATGGTCTGGCTGCTCCCCGTCCATCACATGGGGTTTTGGAGTTAACTGGGGCTGCAGGGAGGTGGGGGAAGCTGTTGTACAAGAGATGTTTGATTTCTCAGCCCACTGCTGGCTCCTGCAGGGAGCACTGCTAGGGCTGGTGTAGGATTGCACAGGGTGACGTGGCTGCTGATGGTTCGCGTGATGGGAAGAATGTCTGGTGCCTAGGGCAGCTCCCAGAGCAATCCTGCCTCTCGGTGGAGAGGAGGTGAACTCCTCCTTTCCAAAAACTTCAGCCTCTGTGGAATTCTCTTCAAAAACCAGCCTGGGTTTAAGCGCTCTTTCTGGCAGCTTGGCCTCTCTTAATAATGAAGTCCATGCCACCTCATCGGAAAGTTGCTGCTTCCAAACCAAAAAGTGCTTTCAGCAGGAAGCTTGTGCTGGGTCTGGTGCCGGTTTCTCGGGTGTTGAAACCTGACTGCAGCCACCTGAAACACTGCAGGCAAGAGCTGTTGCCTTGCTCTGTGATTTATGGCCTGTGTGTGTTAGGGAAGGAGAGGTCCTCTGGGGAGCTCCCCTTGGATGTCAGACTTCTACCTGATGGGTGCAGGATGAGGTGGGAGAGGTGGGAGTGAAGCAGCAGCCAGTTTTTGGTTGAGCCAGAGGTGCTCAGTGTCCTTCTCTGATCCCTTCTGTTTCAGTCACACCTGCAGCTGAAATCCCTGGAAGGCGTGGTGGAGAAGTTGAAAGCAGATCTGCAGAGCACAGATCAGGTGAGGTTTTTTGGGGAGGGGAGGTCTCTGCACGGATGCCAGAGAGGCTCATGCTGTGCTTATGTTGAGTCAGGCCCCATCTCCTGACTTGCCCTGGGGAGGGCAGGCTTTAACCATAGGATGTTTGGGATATGTTGGACCTCAAACAATCAACCCCCTCCTGCTTTCCTCTCTTTTAATCCAGTTAAAGGAATACACCTCTCTTCTGGAAACGCAACTGGAAAATCACTTGGAGACGGCCAGCTCCGAGCGCCAGAACTACACAAAAGAAGTTGGAGCTGTAAGTGTGGTGGCTGCTGCCTTCTTCACCTTCTTCTAACCCTGACTCACCACCCATGCACGTGTTGACGATTTGAGGAGTGCCCTGGGCATCTGGGAAGTGCCCCAAGGATCTGCAGCTTTGCAAAGAAGGAGAAAACAGATGGAGATGGTTGCTCCAGTCTGGGTTGCAGACTCCTAAAGCCAGGAGAGCTGTGGGCAAGGTGATGGGTCAGGGAGATCTGTATGGAGGTGCTGCCTGCTGCTCCTGGATGGCCTGTGTGGTCTCTGTGGCTCAGGTGAGACAGACCTGTCCCACGGCTGTCTCTCTGAGCAGGCAGGTCAGCATGTGGTGACACCATGACCTCTTTGGGAAGATGTTGCATCATAAAAAGGCCTCCTTGGGCCAAAGACTTCCAAAACCAAGTGCATAAAAGGAATTTTTTTTTTTTTTCCTTTCTGTTCCTCCTTGGCAGTTGAGGCAGCTCTTGTCAGAGTCCCAGGAGCAGCTGGAGGCAGCAAAGACTGAAACACAGAAGCAGAGCAAGGAGCTGGCCCTGGTAAGGAGGCACCCTGGGAGATGCCCTGCTGGGTCCTTGGGGCTGGTTTGCAAACCAGCTGTGGGGCCAGCACCCTTCCTGTGGGGCTGAGGAAGGGCAGGAAGGCACAGCCATTGCATGGGGAAACCTGGTGCTGGTGGGGCCCACACATTCAGAGACGGTGCTTGAGACCCAGAAGGAGATTTTTATTTGCCTATCTTTCCTCCTGTGATGGGGGTGGGAAGGAAGGGAGAGCAGCAAGGCTTGCTCAAGCTGGTGTGTAGCAGAAAAACCCAGCTGCCCCACCACTGGGCACTTGTCACCACAACACCACTCTGGGGCAGGGGTTTGGGTGTCCATCCATCCATCCATCCATCCATCCATCCATCCATCCATCCATCCATCCATCCATCCATCCATCCATCTCTGAGCAGATGAGGTGGAAGTGTGTGCTCTGCACCCCTGGGAGCTGTCGTGCCTCCAGCTGCCCAGGTTAGGTACCACTGCCCTGCTCAGGCAGAAACTGAGGTGGTTTTCCAAACATTCCAGCTCACTTGAAAGCCAAAAAGCTGGCAGGCTTTACCCTGTGGGTTGTATGAAGGCTGTGCACAGGGGTGTGTCACCGAGCCAGGCTTGCTGCTCCTCCCTCAGGTCAGGCAGCAGCTGAGTGAGGTGAAGAGCCACGTACAGGAGGGAGGAGCAGTGGGGTTACAAGCTGAGCCAAGTAAGCCTGCACCCCTTGAGGTTGGGGTGGTGAGACCACTTCTGTGGAGGCTGTGACCCTTAAGCATGTCCCTGTCCTGTGTCACCATCTCTCAGCACATGGAGAACTGTGCACGACTCTGCTCAGGGCTGTCACAGCTGTGTTGTGTCCCATCCTGTGTTGGGGGGCAGCCAGCCCAGCCCCACCCCATCAACCCTGTATCCTGTTCCCATAGGGAACATAGCAGTCAGCTTTCACGAGACTGTTCCCCTTGGGAGCCCTCTGTCCTTGCACCAGGCTGGCAAGGTTTGGGGGATGCAGGCAGGACATGCTGCAAGCCCTTGGGCCAGCACTGCCACGTGGCAGTGCCCCGTGGGGCTCAGAGCTTGGGTCTCCTCAGAGGAAGGGGACAATACCCTGACAGAGCTGTGCCGGGATCCTTTCCCAGCCAGTGGGGATTAGGATTACGGAGGCTCCATAAATCTTGCTGGAGCTGGGCTGAGGGCATTAGCAGCAGCTGTTCCCTTCCAGGCTGACACCTCTTGCCAGTGGCAGTGCTCTGTCTTTCTCTTTTAATCTTGTTAACTGTGGAGCCTTCTCCCAGTCATGGGGGCCTGCCAGGCACATCTTTCTCTATGGGGTGCCTCTCATCCCACATCCCAGCTGGTGCTGCCTGAGGAGCAAGCAAAATTTGGCAGTGCTAAGCCAAGCCCCAGGCTCGCCATCAGCAACCTCCCAGCAGAGGGGGGATGCTGGTACCTACTGCCCTTTGGTGCCATGGTGAATGCTTCCGTTTTTATTTCTTCTGTCCAGCCCAGCTCTCTTGGTGATGTCCCTGCTAGCTCATTTCTTGAGTCTTTTAAAACTTTTATTTCTGGGTGTTTTCCCCTCTTCTCAACACAGCTGAAAACCCAGCTGGAGCAGAACGAAACGCTGGTGGAGAAGGAGCAAATGCTGCGGCAAAAGCTGGCACGGGAGCTGGAGGAGGTGGGTGTGGGCGAGGAGGATACCAGGGTTTGCAAAGCCTTCCTGGGTTCTTGGCCGCTAATGAAGCCCAAGAATTAATTTGAACAATTAATCTGAATGCTTTTTCCCCATCACTGTCCACGCCTCAGACATGGCTGTGAGACATTCCCTCCCACGTGTGAAGGACTTCTTACAGCAGCTGTGCTAAAGCCATGTGGCATTACTGACCCCTCAAATTCAGCTCTTCCAGCCCCCCATGTCTTGTGCCAGCTTTTTCCTTTGAGGGTTAAGGGCTTTAGCTGGGTTTCCTGCTGCTCCTGGCAAGAAATGCCATCTCCTTGGTGGAAGCTGGATCAGCACAAGCAATGCCTTATGTGTCTGTACCACCCAACTCTTCAGCAGGACACACCCAGCGGGCATTCAGGGATGGCTGGAGCAGGATGTGTGGGAGAGGCCGGCAGCATTGGCTTCTGTGCTTACTGAGTGTGTCCCTTTGCAGGCCCAGAGCTTAGCACGCAGCTTGCAAGCAGAGCTGGAAAAGCTGAGACTGGCTGAACATGCAGCAGCTTCAGACAAGGAGGAGGCTCAGCATCTCAAGGTGATTTGGCTGTGCCATGACAGCAGAAGTCACGTCCGAGCAGGACTAAGGGCATGATTTATCATTTCTGAGGATGGGGGAGCAAGGCCCATGGTTATCTGCAGGAGAGGGCTGAGAGCTCCACCATGGCTGAAGGACAGCAGGGTCATAGCCACTGCATCCCTGCAGGCTGAGATAAGGGTGATGCCCTGAGCAAACACTCACAGGCTGGGCTTTTCACACATTGGGAAACCATCCAGTCTCAGCCCACGGCATCTCCAGGGGGCCAGAGAGCACGGTAGCTTTGGGGGGATGCCCGTTCTCCCTGTTGAGGAGGGAACTGGGTGTTCCCCTGGCCTGTGGTCACTGAGACAGCTTGATGCAGACCCGAGGTGGCCTGAGGTGTTTTGAAGGGGGGAAGGTCAGCAGGCAGCAAAGGGAGGCTCAGGCAGATGCCTTCTTTTGACTGCCGTGTAGGAAAGACTTGAAAAAGAAAAAAAATTAACAAAGGACCTGGGCCAGGCAGCAACCAAACTACAGGAGCTACTGAAGGTTACCCAGGACCAACTGGCCAAAGAGAGAGAAATGGTGAAGAAGTTGAAAGAACAGCTTCAAGAAACGGTACTGGTGGTGGCCACGGCCCTCCCCTTGATGCTGGTGGAGGCCCTGTGGCAGTGTGCAGCAGACAGGGGTTTAAAACTGGAGGCAAGGTGGCCCTTGCTGCCAGAAACCATTTGGGTGGTTTTGGGAAACCCTGGGACCACGTGAGATGGTCCCAAAGGCAGGACCTGGCTCATCTGTGAAATGCTTTGGGGCTTGAGCTGCCGTGAGAAAAAGGTTGAGCCAGTTGAGTAACCCACTTCTTTTTTCCTTCTCCAGGGGAAAGAGGACAGTTCAAAGGAAGGGACTTCAGTTTGACGAGTCTTCACCCTGGACCTTACAGTTAACTTACCAAAATGCCTTACACATTCCTAAAAATAAAAATTTATGCTAAATTTACTGTAGATAAAAGATACCAAGCCATTAGTGACCCAAAACCTAGTTTTGAAACTTACAAGAAAACATACAAAAAAAAACCCCCAAAAAAACCAACCAGTAAACACTGCAGTTTTTAAGAAAATCTTCATACTGTTTTGTACAACTCTTTGTTTCCTGGGGAGCTGCTGTGGCCACACTGTGGCTTCACCCTCCTGTTCCAGCAGAACCCACCAATGTGTGAAAAGGGAAGACTGTGTTTGTACATCAACCAGTGCAATTATAATTATATATTTTTTTCCTTTTTTTTCTTTACTTTTTTTTTTTTTGAGTGAAAGGAGTGTGAAAGTAAGACCCACCATGGAAGGATGCCCTCTTGGATGGGTGGCTCTTGGCACGAGTATTTCTGGGTGTTGATGCAATTAAAATGATGTAGTGAAAAGAGCTTGTCCTTGCTTTATTTTGCTTTGGGGTTTGTTTGTGTTGGGTTTTTTACATTTGCAAGCCAGGTAGAGCTTTGGGGTTGCTGAAGAAGGACTCTGGCCACGAGCATGTTCTTTATTCCCCCATTGCTTGCTGTGTCACAGAAGCCATCCCCTGGTTTTGATCCACTACAAGCAATGTAGAGAAACAATTCCTTCCCACTGATGATCCAGGGCTGGGCTCCCTGTGTGAGGGTTGGCAGAGGGATTGACACTTTTGCCATGGCACTAGGGGCATGGTGGGGACAGGCACCATTCCTCCTGCTTGCTTTAAACCTTAGTGCTCCCCTGTAATCCCTCCCTGTGGGTGCTGTGTGGTGGTGGTGGCCCTGGGTTACTGTCAGGCTCTCCAGCCCTCTATTCTCATCTTGTTTCTTTCCTTCTATTTTTTTTTCTTTTTATTTTTTAAAAATAATTGTTCGTTCTTTTATTGTTCTTTCCTTTTTTTCCCTTTTTTATTTTTGAGCTGCTTTCTTAGGAAATGGCAGAGGCCACGTGACAGCTTGGTGGCTGTCTCCCCACAATAAAGCTGCTGAGGCCAGTGCTGACATCAGCAGGATTTGAGAGAGGGGAGGAAAAGGCCTCTGGGTCCCTCCAGTGCTTGCAAAGAGCCAAGGCCAGGAAGGAGGATGAGGGGCAAACCTGCTTCCATTTTGTTCCTGGGGAAGGCCAGTGTGTGACCAACGCCTGTACTGCACACCAGAGATTCCCCAGGACTGCGACATCCTGTCCCTCCCTCAGCACTGGGGTTTTTGGGGCCATGATGAAAGATGGCACTGTGTGTGACTCATCTGGGACTAGGTAAGAGAAAATGCCAAGAAAATGGGGAGCTGAGAGCCACCCCTGTGTGTGTCCCCCAACTCCCCCTCCCAGCACAGGTGGCAGATGGGGCTGGTTTTCCCATCCTAGAGGGACAAACTCAGGAAGCAGACCTTTGCCCCACAGTCAGGATTAGCCTGGGGTTTACCTTCCCGGACTTTGTGGCACCTGTGGGGGAATGCATGAGTCAAGGGCCGCTGGTGACCTCAACGTGTCACCGTCGTCACTCTCCCCAGCCCAGCACGCCTGAGCTGTTGGACTGAAGCTCCCCAAAAGTGAGGGAATGCCTGCATTTTGTGCAGGATTGCACAAAACTCCCACCGAAGCCACAGGCTGGAGGGAGCTATCGAGCATGTCAGGGTGGGTCTCGCTCCCCAGGAGCCATGGGGAGGAAGGGCCCGCAGCCACAGGTACCAGGAAGTGACGCAGTTCCTTTGGTTTTGCATTTTTGTGCTTTTGCAACAACTCTCCTTTATTGTGAGATCCTGTGAACAGACAGCAGATACCCAGGCCTGCCCCCAGAAGCAGTAACAGACCCCAAAACAGCCAGTGCAGGCAGGGCAGGCGGTGTTCCAAGTGCACCACGGAGCAGCTTGGTGCCAGTGGGGCGCCAAAGGCTGCCCCAGAGCAGCTTCAGGGTCCCTAGCCCCAGGGCACCACAATGTGGAGCTGGCTGTTTTAGGAAGAAAGAGAAGAACTGTTCTTGTGAAGCAAAGCTGAAAAAAACCCGATGCTCTTTGAGGAAAGACATTTAGCTGATTTTTTTTTTACAGCTGGAGTGGTACTGTTGCCATATTTTAATTCCCTTGGCACCTTGGTGGAAGGGGAAAGACATCCTGAGGAACCGGGAGAAAGCCAAGCCTTGCCCAAGAGCATGTGGAACTGAGGCCAGGCCAGCCCCTGCTCTCCCCCCAGCTGGTGGGATTTTGCCCACCCAGTTATCTTCTTTCCTCCAGGAGAGCCACCCAGGCTTGGTGCTTGTCAGCCCATGACTCACAGCAGCCCCTGCATTGCAGGCACGTACCTTTATTGATAAAGATCAAGAAGTTGCTCAGCTGCAGTGACTTGGAATAAGAACATCGGATCCTTCTGCTGATTCAGCCATGCCTGGAGTTACTTTACAGCCTGGGTGCCTGGGCTTATCAAGGCACAGTTTAAGACACTCAATTGAACCTTGGTTGTAAATTACATTTACACTGCCTGCTATTTACACTAAGGCCTGAATTATCAGTCTCCATTTCCTGTTCTCATCTCCTCTCAGGGCCCAGTGGACAAAAACGGCTTTTGGGCAACCATTGCCGGCATGTGCACTTCAAAATGTTTGCACTACCTGGGCAAGTCCTGCTGAGCTTGTGTGACTGAGCTACCTCCCTCACCTGAACCTCTTCACCTTGTTCTTCAGGTACCCCCCGTTAGGAAGCAATTTCTCCCACCAGCAACCAGCCAAGTTACAGGAAGCGTTCATCATGCTGTCTCTCCCTGCTTGTCTTGCCTTTTCAGACGGTCTGGGTGATTTGGGAGAAAACTTTAAAATAGTCACAAAAGTTTCATCCCCTTGAAAAGCAGAAGGACAAACAACCCTGAGGGGGAAGTTTGGCCAGCAAACTCCTCGATGTGGACAAGCCCACAGCACTGTAGCTCTGAAGATTAAGAGTCAATTAGCTCTGGAGCACAAAAATCCATACAACACTTTGGGACTTCTGGTGAGGGTCCTAAAAGCAGCCAGACTCCCCGGTTGGCTGAAGCTGTGACACCACACCCAGCCAAGGCCCAAAGTGTCACCTCTTATCTCTCAGTTCTGCGACTAAGGCACTTTGAACCCAAGACCCCGATGCAAGGGCTTTCACATTGCGGGAGGCACTCTCCTACCTCACAGGTCTGACATCCTTCCTCTTTTGCAGTATCTCCTGCTCCGTTTTCTGACCAAGGAAGGAAATCCCAGGCAGAGGTGACCACGGCATCACCTGGGCTAGATAAGGATGCCTGCAGCCTGGAGGCACCAGCTATCAGCTGGATCTTGGCTAGGAGTCGCCTGTTTGTCAGGCAGCACCACTCCCAGTGTGTCACTGGTCTCCTTATCTCCACCTGGACTTCGGACAGAGATCAGTACTGCAGACACCTGGGCAAGGAGGAGCTGTTTGCGAGGATCTTTACCCACCTGGGTGAGCCCCCAGTTGACTGAACAACAGGCTAAAAGCCTCAGCACAATCCAGGCCAGTCTGCTTTGCTCAGAATCAGGAAGCTGCACTCCAATGGATCCCTTTGCATCAGAAAACCTTGTGCTCCCAGCCCTGTGACCCGCGTGGGTGCCAAGTCAGAGCAGTCAGTCAATGCCCGTCTTTAATGAAGGGTTTTAACCACGCAGCATGGCCAGAGAGGGCACATGCTGAGTTACGTAATTGCCCATTACTGCCCTGGCCCCCAGACACAGCAGCTCAGCGCTGGCACCGCTCTGCCAGGAGCTGAGGGGACACTGCAGCTTTCTGTCCCTGCACAGCTGGCAACAGCTCGGGGAGGAAGGACCATCCTGTGACTGCCCAGGCTCCGTGGGGCTGGCCAGAGAAAGCTCCCTCAGTCCTCACAGGGAAGGCAGTGCAGAACAACCAACACATGGCTGGGCTCCTGCTGCTCAGACTGCAAACAGGAGATGGCTCCCAGGAAGGCCCCCAACCAACGGGAATTTGGGCCTGAAGGCACACAGCAGGTGCTGTTTGGGAGCTGGAGCCTGCAGGGCCGAGGGGAGCACGCTGCAGACACAAACCTGCTTTCCCCCCAGATCCTTCCAGCTCCACCAGCTCTTCCTTCCAGCCTGCTTCCCCCCGTTCCTGCTGCCGAGAGCAGGGCAGGGCAGTAGCTGCAGAAGGCACAGCAGCTCCCTAAGTGCTTACCCAGATCCAGCAGCGCCAGCCCCGCTGCGGGAGGGCTGATCCGGAGCCTGGAGAGGAATCAGTCACTGACCCAGGGGAGGGAAAGCCCATTTATTTAGGCTGTTCAAATTTGGCACGCACAGAACATATCACAGTAATGCACTGGAGGCTAAGGGTTTTGGTTTTTTTTTTTCTTTTTCTCTACAGACATACAAGAAAACTCTATGCAACTCCCATGTACACATTACACAAAGGAAACAGCTTTAATCAACCACTGATGAAACATGGAAGCTTTTAAGATCTCTGTAGCTGGCACAGGAATGTTCTCTACCCCCCATACAAAAGGCATTTCAGGTCAAACTTTCTAGTAGGTGATATTTCCATGCATTTCTACAGAATTAAAGAAGCTAACAGACAAAAAGCCCAGATCAAGCCATATTAGTCAGGCTGATTGGTTCTGCTAAGTTAAATCAATAGTAATTATGGACAAATGGACCAAGTGACCAAAGACTGGGGCTGAAAATACCATTTTTTAAGTTGTGGTTCCTTTTCATTTTACTACCCATAACCAGAGAGCTCTGATCCAAGAACGTGCATTTATAAAAGCCTCAGAAGCATCTGATCCACTAGTAAGTGTATATTAGAGAAAGGTAGTTCTAAATTAAACTATGTCAACAGAAAAAGCAATTTCTATAGAATCACTCAGGAGGAAAGAGACCTCAAGACACTTCATAACAAGAAAATTGAACCTACAGAACAAGTGAACCTTTAAATATTATAACTGCACCGTGAGTTTACAAGAGAGTGGATTAGGACTGCTTCTCCAGAAAAAATGTGTCTGTTTTATGTCTAGCTTCATAATTAGGCTTCTTTAGTACAGCTCTGCAACTGCAAGCACTAAGAATTTAACCCAGTTTTGGTGCTAACAGGTTGCTTTAGCTGAAGTTTAACTACAGGTTTTATCTTAAATGGTTACAGGGGAAAAGTTTTTGAATTTTGCTTGTTACTATTTAGAAAAGCAAGAACAGGAACCAGATCGTTCTCACCTCTCCACCTTTCGTGATACACTGCTCAAATTTTTGGAGACTTTTAGTGTTAATCCACTGGGGACAGAACTGGGCTGGACAACCAATGCAAATATTAATACACCAAGATAAATCCTTAATTTCATTTATTTAGGGTCATTTGTACATACGAGCTACATCTCCAAAATCTACTTTATTCTACAAGACAGCTTCCCTACTGTTAGTGAAACCCTTGCCTAGAATGTTTGCTTTATATAACTGATCTATTAAAACATGGAATGCTTGTAGAGTTGTGGCACTGTATGACATCTACACGGGACTTCCTTCAAAAGCTACGACTAGGGAGCCTCCTAGCTTCTCAGCAATGCAAGCTCGGTTCAGGTCCTCTGGCCCATTTGCTTGGCATTCATGCTTTATGCCTAAAAAAAGAGGCAAAACACTCAATAATGCAGTATTTCAACATGCTGGTAAGCAATCAAAAAACCATACCTGGTAGTAATATTAGAAGCAGCAATGCAGTTACTCAAGCGGACAAGTCCCGCCTTAGCTTAGGGAATTTGATGGTTTTTCCCTGACATGTCCCAGGAGACATCTGGCTGCACACCAAATGTCACTGTAGGGACATGTAGGGAGAAATCTGTCACTAGCTCAGTGCTCAGACTGCTGGCCTTTCATGGCAGGCTCTTACAGTGAATCCCTCATTTCTTGTGCTGCCCTGGATACAGCAGGGGAGGGAGCTCCAGGCAAGCACAACGAGAGGGCTCACTCAGCTCCCGCTGGCTCTGCAGAGGTGGCTGAAAGCATCACACTGAGAACTTGGGAGGCAGAGACAGAGCTGGGCTAAGCAACCAACAGTGCTTTCTTTTCCTTTTTAAGGACGGGGAGCCCAACCCATGTCTGCCTTATGTGGTGGAAAGCAGAATTTCCTCAGGATTTCTTTTTCTCAGCTTCCATATGTACAGCACACAAGTCTCCCAGGGCAGTTCCAATCCCTGGGCAAGCCATCCTGTGAAGACTGGCACTGCTGCACAATGATCCTGTCAGTCTTGCACAGCGCAAGATTTTGGCCCAGTGCAGCCTGAGGAGATGAAGAGTGCTACCTGGCTATAAGCCAGACGGACTTACTACAGCACAGTAAGTTTATGAGACTGTGCATTTTAACAGACACAGGGATCAAAGTGCTCTGCCACTGAGGCAGCTCTGCACAAAATCCAGCTTGGTGTTATGAATCTAATGGTTTCTAGCCTGTACTGTGCAGATGTGCTGCTCCATACGGTACATCACACACTGCAAAACCTGCTCTTGTCCTGAACACTGTTCTAGTGCCTCCGAAATTTCGTCAGATAATGTAAATTTGAGCCAGAGCTCATTTTAGCTCTGTCACATGATACTTCACTTCTCACTAGTATCTCAAAAAACCAACACCACCACAACGCCCCCAAACCTAAATTAATTAAGCCTTGCTGTGTACTCCAGGGTCAGAGCAGAGTTAGGAGCATTAGTTGTATTACATACCTTGAAACTTCTTTTTGATTGCATCCTTGGAGCTTGCGTAGATCATCTTACTTTTGAGAGGTGCTTGTTCTGGTGCCCTAGTGGGAGACACCACAGAGAGTGAAATGAGTGACACTGATTATCCAGCCCAGACAGAAGTAGTATCCTACTCACCGTGGGCAAGTGGAACATCTCATGGCTCACAATACAGGCATCAGGCTGCCCAGCTCACTTTAAGCCTGCCATTTTCCCAGCCTGGGCAATACAAACGCTCAGAGACCTCACCCACAGTGCCTGGACTGCATGTTAGGAATGAGAGAGTTGGGAAGGTGGCTTACCACAAGAAAAACATCAGCTCTTCTTTTTTGGATTCCTTGGTCTCGAAGCTTGCATCATACAAGGCATAGCGGCAATCCTTCTCGGGAAGCATCTGCACAAAGTGCTTGAAAGGGTCGGTGACTGTCACTCCGACATCTCCCACCAGAATCTCTTTGCCTTCCTCCACAATAATGCACTTTTTGTCTGGACTGAGGCAGAAGATGACAGCCTTCTTCCTCTTCTTAATTTCCTCCGGCGTGGAGCACTTCCGCACTTTCATGTCGTAGAAGATACGGCACACCTCATCGGCCACTTGTACTCCGGAGGCCTGCAAAGACCACAGCAAACACCTTCAGGCCTTCCACCCCAAATTTTCCCAGCTACATCATGGCACTGCCTTAAATCCAAGCCTAGAAGACAATAGCTTCTTGCAATAGTCACTCATGGCATGAGAGTCTCATCAGAAAAGGCTGCAGACCCTCTTTTCCAAAGCCAAGGAAAGAATCTGGAGTCTTGCTGCTGCCCACAGCCAGCTGCCAAACCAAAAACTATTCCAAAGAAGGCACAATCCTACTTACACCAGATCATTGTTTTGGGGGACTTTTACAGGCATGCCAACCCCTTGTTCTCTGAGATTCAGTTGTGGCAGATCCTTTGGCATTACAGCAGCTTAATTTTCTTCCCTGTTGCAGGCTGGCTGGACAAGCCCACAAGGATCTTCTGTTCGAAGTTTCCCAGCTATTTCCAGCATGCTTGCGAGCAGCTTTAGGAACAGAGGTAAAACTGGCCAAATTCCATACTTGTCACATGTACCTAGTTTAGAGATCAAGGGAGATGTAGTGGGGTACTGAGACTGCAGTGGTAGCTTTTAGCTGAACAAACCAACTCTAGGAGTTGCTCTGAATTCAGTATTTCAAAGAGAACTTGCAAGTCCTAACAGTTAAAGTCTCTACTTCTCAGCACCTACTCCAGCAGTTTTTAAAGCAAGCTCAAGCCTTCTCAACATTTCCCCCCCACCTTGGAGTCAGCTGGAAAACTGTATGAGTGGTATCCTATTCCCCTGTGTAAGCTGGAACAAGAGGTGCACATGCAGCATTATCAATCTGATGTTAAAGGCAGCTGCACAGAATAAAGAGGACAAGACCTAGCAAGAATGACAAAAGGCTGAACTGCATTTTCAGTCTGATGCTTTTCTGGGAATGAGACAGAAAAAAAAAAAAAAGAAGTGGCAAGTAGAAGCATTTACATTTGAGTTTTGTTCTCAGAGTGCACCAAGGTGGAGAGCTTAAAAGCAGCTGTGCAAGAGTGAATACTGCAAATGTAGGAAGTCAGCAGGCACTGCTGGAACGACATCACGGCCAGAGCAGTAAAGACCAAATTGAAGCCTGTCCAGGACTCAACAACTCTATCTGTTCAAAATGCTACACACGGTATAAAAATAAGATTCCTTTAGAATCCTGCTTCCTCCCTCACTGTTTTTTTGTCTTCCAAATTCAAGTGACATTACTCACATTCATCTATCAGAAGGAAAACTGCTTTCCTCCCTCTGTGTAAACCACCACACATCACTGCTATGAGCACAGTCAGCAGTACCAACAGCCAGGTGAGACACACAACTGAAAAAGGCTAGTTTGTTCTTCATTTTTTCAAACTTATCTTCAGCCCCAAAATGGGAGCTCAAGGGATTCATTTTGCATCTTAAAGAAACAGAAGAGTTCAGCTACAAAACCAGGGGGACAGAGGTGCAGGGGAACTGCTTGGTGCTCAGGCTGTCCTCGAGAGATGGTTATGGACTGGATACCTACTTAATGTGTGGGGTTTTTTAAAAGCCTTGACCAGTGCCTACCACAGAGGACCTCAGATGACCCCAGATTCTCCTTTTTCTACCAACATCCCTCCTCCTGTAATTCTGAGTGGCTGGCATAGCACTGCTAACCCAGTGAGGAGAGGTGGCACAGCTAGCAGAAATCTATTACCATGGAGCTTGGTATCTAGAGCTCCCAAGTGCTGCTTGTGGAAAACCAGGGCAATCTCATACATCAGCAATCTGAGACAGCTTTTCTTTAGGGTGGAGAACAGTGCTCTTTTGGGGTTTACCTAAATACAAGGGGACCTCCCTGAAGATTTACGATACATGGTCCGTCTATAAGGGGTAATCTATGCAGAATTGCTTGCACTTACTTTGGGACAGGAGAACAGCAATTCAGTCACTGTGCCTCAGCTGTGTGGCAGGCAGCCATCCTTCTGTGTATCACCAATAAGGTGAGGGAAGTACATGGAGAAAGCCTGTTTCAGGATAAATTTGAGCAACAGTGCAAACACGGACTCACAGTGACTCATTCCTGTGTCACCTCCTCCATACAGAGACACTGAACTTTGTTGGAGTGCGACTGAGAGATAATGAGGAATAAAGGTCTTTCTCCTCCTGTCCCTGTGTTTGGTGTGGGCAAGAGCCTCTTTGGGAAGACTCTAAATAATACAAAATTAACCTTATAAGGCAAACAGTGCAGCAACTACAGCTATTTTACCATTCGCTAAGGACAAACCCACAGTGAATTCAGGAGAACCCTTTTCCTCCCCGAGGTCTATTTTCTAGCTAGTGGTACCTCAGTAGCTGACAACGGGTGGTAAGACTTGGGTTTTAGTCACAAACCCCCTCAAGAGTCTTAGAAAATGCACAGAAAGCCTGAACTGGCATGGAAATCAGCCTATTAATCATGGAAAAGCAGTTCATGTCACCTACCTCTACCTTTGTCAATTCTTGAGCTTTGCTCTAACACTACAACAAATAATTCCCCCGCACCAAGTCATGTTAACTTTGAAAGCAGAGGTTAATGCTCAGCTTAGAGCCAGAAACAGCAGCAATAGAGCTGCAGGTTGATGCAAACTGTGCAGTTAAGTGCATTTGCTTGTGCTACCACACAGCCAGAAACACGTCTCCAAGTCAGGAGACAAGCTGTTTCTTTAAAAACAAACTGAGCACTGCTGGCAAGTCAGTTCAGATTCCAAAAATGTTGGAAGTATTTAGTCTGGAAACTCAAAATTCACTATAAAACCTCAGCTGATAACTGGGACTGACCAGAAGCTGAAGGGACAACAGTGACAACTGGATTTTGTAGCTTTCCAAAGCGAAAGGCTGTTAGTAGCTGGTGCTACTCCTTTTCACAGCTGCTGCACAACCCCTGGATTCATCACACAGGCTGACATTAGCAGCCATTGTGTTGCCAGGGACAATGCAGATTTGTTCCATCTGAGAACACCCCATAGCTGTGTTACAGTATGGGTTGAAACAAGCCAGTGCAACAAACCAATTCCCTCCGAAAAGAGGATCTACTGCCATAACTGTAGGGCTCCCTCTTCAACCCTGGGCCTGTACCAGCCACAAATGGCTTCACAAACATACTTGAAAAAAACTCAAACCCCAGGCAGCTTTTGTTTTAAGGTAGCCACAACCACTTTGTGTACAACAGCAAAAGGATGACTGCTAAGAGCACTGGGACAAGGAGAAATGCCAGACTCTAAACACATGTCCTCAAGCGACATTTTAACCTAATCTCTGCTGTCTTGTCCAGAAGAGCTGGTGAGAAGCCTCCACCCTCCCAGTAATGACAGAGTAAACATTTGTTAGTCTGGATTTTCCCTCTTTGGCCAGATATGGCTCTGCTCAGAGGACTCAATACAGCACATTGGTTATTACTTTGTGCACTGTGGCTTGAACGCTGTAGAGCTCCAGCAGCCAGCCCGGTCCTGTTCCTTTTCCAGGATGGAAGCAGTTATCCAGCCCTGGACCGGCACGCGGGGGCTGGTTCAATGAGCAGCACATACTGCAGTCACTTGTGGGATTCATCACCATCAGCCAGCTGGTGACATTTCACTGTAGGGGACAGACCCTTAACTGCAACAAGGCAGCAGCAAGCAGACAAGCCACCTAATTCCCAGATGGGAAAATGATGCCGGGACAGTACATTCAGGGAGACATTCAGGAAAGAAGGGTCAGAGTGAGTTTCTCTGAAGGAATCAGCAAAACTGAGGGGGCTGAGCCCCTCACACATTATCCCATGGCACTTAGGGCAGTATCCCCAATGGACTCTCACACAGCCTGCTGCAGGCACCTGAGGCAGGCACTGCATTCACTGCCTTGTCAGCAGGCACTGCAGGAACACAGCGGCTCTTGTTCACAAAGCCTCCTTCTCGCCTGAAGTGCAAAGCTCTGCAGAACTCTTGGGAGAGCACAATGCCTTCCCTCCACAGGGCAGCCCAAAGAGGGAGCCTTCTGTCCAGCAGCCTTCCAACTGCAGAAGCCAGACCCAGCTGCCTCCACTAAAAGTTCCCAACATTTTGCCTCCATTGCCAAGCACCCAAACTGAAATTTAATCTAAATTGGGGAAGACTGAAGAATAATCCAAAGCTTTCTCAAGAAAATCCCCACATACAAAAAGCCATTTTAGGAGTGAGAGACATGCCAGATACCTGTTAAACTTGATTTGTAGCAAGCCTGCGCTAAAATGTAACTTTGACACAACAACATTTTACTTCTCTTTTGTTAGGAAGTGCTGTGAGCTCCAGTATTTTTTTTAAACACTTAAAATATTTTACCTAAGAAGAGTCTTTGTTTTCCTCAACTGTAAGACAGCTAAGACCTTAAACTAATGACTTAGTTTGCCTCAAGACAAGTTTGAAGGACTAAATTTGGGTTTAAGTCTTGAGAATCTTAGAGTGTTGGTTTTCCCTCCTGTGATTAGAGCCCAAGAACTCTCCATAGTGGTGCCTGGGCATGCATTATCTCCAGAGCCATTTCAAGCTACAGTTCTTGACTTGTTTTGTCTGGGAACCACACACACACACATTGTACACACCAGGGTGAACTATCCAAGCTACTCAAGTGGAAACTCTTGCTTCTTGGAAAAGCATCATCAATTTTTCCAGAATCTGACACCAAGAATTTATTAAAGCATCCCTTGTTTAATTGCAAGGGCAGATTTGAGAGCACTGTGCTCCCAGGTTTGCTGATCATATTATTGTCATGTATTTGGTTCTTAGTTTCTTCAGCAAACCCCATTTCCACCACGCCTGGCATACCCTCCCCCTCCTATCTACCTCTGAAATTCCCTGCCGCTGCCAGAATTGCCTGTGGAGCCATGTGGCATTTCCCTCTGACTCACTAATGTGTCATAGCACATGTCTGCAACAAATACTTTTTCAATTAAACCTATTTCCACCCAATTGGTCCGGGATGGCACCCTTCAGGGACAGAGCTGTCCCTTGCACTGCCACACAAGCAACTGGGCCATCACCAGCAACTTGAGGGGAAAACTAAGCCAAGGCAGTTGTGGGAGCACTTAGCAGAAAGGAAAGGTCACAGTCTGGCTGAAAGAAAGTTTTGCCAAATGAGGCCTCTGGAAAGGTGTCACCTAAGGCCGACAAGCCAACGGAAAATGTAGGTGATCAAAACCATAAAGATATTGAATACTGCTTGGCTTTTAATCTGTTATTTGAGCACTCAAGAAAACACATCTGACATTAACATCCCCACTTTACTGAGCAGGAAAGGCAGCAATGAAAGGAGGAAGTGCAAGGAGTGACTTCATCCCAGAGACCAGCAACAGTGAGGGAACACCAGTGACTTCATGAGTCCAGAAAGGCCCATCATTCCCTGATTACCTACAGCTGGACAGAGAGACACCTCCATTTACAGGGGACAGACTGTGCATCTGAAAGGCCAAGGCTTCAACTCCGATCTGAAGCCTGACAGGAAACAGAACTAACAGCCTTTTATTGCTGTTGTGTAAGAGGCCATTATTTGCACACCATAAACCAGCAAGAAGTACAGAGTCATCTGCATATCACTTGTAGACAGACCTTGCCAGCTAGACTCAAGTTTTTATTTTGCATTATTTGGTCTCTTTTGACAGGGGGAAGGTGTCGGGGGAGGAATCAAAACTCTATTCAGCTTTTATTTTTTTGCCCCCTGACAAGAAGAAAGGTTATTGACAAGACAAGGAGAGATGAGTAGGAAAGCAATTATTAAAAAAAAGGAAGAAAAAGCTATCCTTCGAATTCCTGAAGGTCATTTCCCCAGCTTTCAGCCAAAGAGGAAATTATCTCCTTCTCTGAGCCACCACAAAGTTCACTCCCGATTTAATTATCGAGGTAGGCAGAACAAGCAATACCCACAAAAGGCAATCCCAGCAACAGTGCTGAAAAACAGGAACTGCAGTGGCCAGTAGCAGCAGGGTAGAAGTTTTGAGTAGCACCCATTCCTGTGTTGAAATGTAAGTTTTTAAGGTAATGCAAGTGGAAGCTGGTGTGTAACAAGACTCTTGCAGAAAATCAAAGCTTCTCAGAAACACATTCAGCATACAAATCAGCTATTATGAGCTTAAATGCCTATAAGAATTTTCTTGTGGCCCTCCAGGCACCTACAGCAACCTAAAGTTTAAATGTCACCCTCAAAACCAGGCTTGGAAGGCCAGCTCTGGGCATCCCTGATACTTGTTACCGATGAATCCTCTTCTCCTGAGGAGACTGCTGTGAATGCTACACAACCAGGTGAGGAAAAGGCTGAGAACAGCTTCACAAGCGAGTCCTGGTTGTATCCAGGCTCTCTCACATGGGATTGCTTAGGTCAGCCCTTGCACCCAGCAGGAGCCTCTTGATAGTGATTCTGACACGGCGAGTAGGAACATGCCAGACACCCACACCACCGATTGTCATGAGGCTGTTATCTTGTATATAAGGCATATGTACCTTGTAATTACACAGATCTGGGAATAGCACTGACTAACAACCAAGAAAAATAATTTGCACGGTCCTCCAAAGACCTTGGACTCGTTTAATCCACTAGCAAAGAAACGGAACATTGTGGCAAGACACAAAAGCTGAAAATCCAAGCTCTTTTGATAGCAAGGGATGCCCTCCTGCTGGCACTACTGTACTTTGCCAGAAGGCCTCCACTCTGCCCGAAACCAAGTTCATTTGCAGCATCTCAAAAAAGGCAACCTAAACCCTGTTGCAAAACGGAGATCACTACGAGAAATAGTAGTTTTGACTGACTTGGGAATTCCCTGGTTCCGAAGCAAGATGAAGCCTGACACGCTGAGTAGTCACACTTAACTAGGTTTGCATACTGCAGAGGTGGTAGCTGGCTTGTTGAGACAAGCCTCTTTTAAACAAGAGCTGCAAGTCTCATCAGACTTTTTAGCAGCTTCATCTGCAACTCCCATCAGCTCTGCTCCACGCTGCAGACCAGCCATAGATGCTTCAGCTTGGGTGTTAGAGAAAGCAGGGACATTAGTAGAACATCCTGTCTGCCAGCCCTATGGACCAAAAATTCATTTCCTGGATATACCATATGTTCAGTGAACTACTGGTAAATACCAAGGGAAGGCCTCAATATATAACACCTCTAATATATGTAAATAACCCAAGCAAGTGTGTCAAAACACACAACTGTGTGTTCCTGGACAAGTGCTTGTGCATGACTCAAGCAAAAACGGGGCAGCAGTTAAAACCGCATGAGCTAATAACTGAGCAAATTTGCTAACCTCTGTCTCCCGAGTTAAACGGAGATGCAAACTTTGAGCATGGGCAAAGCAAACAGAATGAGCCACCATGAAGTCGAACACGCGTTTGGTCTATTCTGCCCCATTTGTGCAAGGAGAGCCCTGACACTTTTTTTGAAAGCCAGGAAACACAAGCAAGTCAGTGCAGATGCTTAATACTTTTTTTTGTTTCTTTGCTTCCAGCGTTATACCTTGGATAAACGTTTCCAGCACTGTGCGGAGAAGCAAAACAACAATAAAAAAACCCCAAGTCCTTGCAGCAACTACCTTAAAATTTCAGCTTCCTCGAGCGGCCGCTGCGACACCCTCTTTTTTACAGTCAGCGATTCCCCTCCGCGGGTTCCGCTTCCCCCTTTTGTCCGCCACCAGCGCTGCGGGCTCGGGCCGGGCCCGGCGGAGGGGGGCCCGAGCCGGCCCTGGGAGGGCCCGTGGTGGTCCCGGCTGCCCGCGGAGCCGCCGCCGGTTTCTAGGCCAGGCCCAAACCCCTCGGCCGCGGGAAGATGGCTCCCGCCGGGACCGAGGCGGCGGCCGCGCTTCCTCCCGAGCAGGGCAGCCCCCGGCCTCGGGGGAAGGGCGGGCTCCCACCACCACCACCCGGTGCCTTCCTGCGAGGCTGCGACCCCCTCCCACCCAGCCCCTCGGGGGGAGCGGAGGGGGCACCGCCTCCCTGTCCCCTCCCGGCCGCGCCCTGCGGCGCGCGGTGGTGCCGCGTACAGCCCCCCCCCACGGCCTTTTCCCGCCGCGCCCTCGCTCCTCACCGACCCCCCCTCCCAGGGCCGAATGGACGCGCCCGCCCCCAGCGCCTGTGTGCGACGCGGAGCGTACCATTACCTTACGCCGGGGGGAGGAAAAGGAGGGAGGACAGTTCCATCGCTTCAACCCGGGGTGGGAGTAACCTTCCGTCGCCTCATGGCGGGATGGGGGCGGGGGGGAAGGGGGGAGAACGGATCCGCCGCGTCAAGTTCAAAGGCGAACGGGAAGGACCGGGGGAAAGGGAAGGAGAAGGGAAAGGGGGCACGATGCCAGGCACAGCGGCGCCGCCAGCCAGAGCGCCGGCTGGGATGCGGCGGGCGGTACTGCCGCCCCCCTCCCCCCTTTTTCCCCCAGGGATGAAGGCGGAGGTGGGAGACGCAGAAGCCTAACGCCCCCCCCGGCGGCGCGCGGTCCCTACCATGGCGTCGGCGGGGCGCGGCAGGCGGGCGGCGGAGCGCGGTGCG
>VZRV01004450.1:137792-248100 GCA_013398115.1 Falcunculus frontatus | reverse complement strand
CGCCTCCCAAAAAAATCCATCCCTCAGCCAGGGGGGGACCCTGAGAAATTCCAGCAATCCTGTAGCTGGTGGGGACCACTTTGGCTCCAGTCAGAAACACCGGTGTGAACTGCAGCTGGCAAATGTCTGCCCAGTGAAGGATCGCTGCAAAATCCCACATGGTCAATATAAAAAGTCGCCCGTGGACTCCATTTTTGAATGAGACCTTACATCAACAAAAACCTGAGATCAATACATCCACTTTGCTGACTTTCTAGCTTTTGAGATGGTGACTACTTGCTTACTTTTTATGCCTCAGCTATTTGAACTCCCCCTCCCGTCCTCCAAGCTACTGACTCATTTCCTCCTCTAAAACCTTCCTTTTTTAGCCTTTCGCTCTGAAGTATTTGGTGTCTGTTATGAGCTGCGTGCTCCATGCCTTACTTAGGCAAACTCCTACATCAGAGCCCTGCAAGCCATGCTTTTGTACCATGGAAATCGTTTGTTTCCCCTGATAGTTTCAGTCCTGAGGGGCAGCCTTGGCTACTGACTGTGCTCGTCGCCAAATTGCTGCTTTGCTGTTGGAAATCGGGGAGGCAGACAATCGGCAAAGCAGCTGGTGAGCTGAGTCTGCCGCTGCTTATGCTAATTGCTGTTGTCTCCTTCTTAGCCCCGCTTCCCCCATCTGCCTGCATCCACCTGCCGTCTTTTCATCCACTTTTGCCCTGATCTGGCAGTTGGAGCAGGGATCCCAGAGGCTCCTCTTTGGCTGAACAACCACAGAGCACCCAGACCCTGACTCTCTGTGCTGTCTGATGCAGCAGAGGAACAGGCAGTGTCCCCCTGTGCAAGGTCTGGCACGGTGGTGACCCAGAGCTGTGGTCGCGGCTAATGGATGCTGCTGTAGCAACACTAGCTGAGTGTGCCTGGAATACAGTGCCTTTTTCTCAGGGCTTATGGAATATTGGCTCTGTGGTCTTGGCGTCGCAAGGATCAGCAAAGATAATTTTAGACAGGAACAGAAAGTCTCTGTAAACCTCACAGTCATAGCTATTTCACTGGTAGGAAAAAAACCCCACAAGGAGCCCATGCTTGTGCATTGCTGAAACATTCTGCTTAGTAGGTGCACTTAGTAAAATTTAAAGGGAAATTTGGGGACAGGAGAATATAAGGGTGATTTCCGGGACCTGCCGTGATGCTCCATCCCTTTTCTGAGGAAGTGGTGCAGCAGACAGGATGCAGGAACCAGAGCCTGGTGTTTGGTCCAAAGCCCTATCCTAGTCCATGGCGTGAGTCTGGACACAAGCTGCTTTTCCCCTTTAGGTTAGTTTCCTGTTTTTGAAGTGTTAATGTTGTTCCTGCTTTTTCTGCATTGCAATTTGAGATTTAGTGCAGATCAGAGCTCGATGTTGCTTATCAATACTTGCTATTTTTACAGTAATGAAAAGGCTGTTCCTAAATTGCTACAGATGAATGCCAGAACTCGTATTCCCTTTAATTTGCTATCAGCTTCCACAATTGCTGCAGGTTGCAATCCTTCTAATTTCCGCATGGTAAAAACCGCAGGCTATGAACAACCGGACTAAAATTTGACCCTGCCTGCTGCTGTAAAACTGGGTGAATTTTATCAGCCTCATCAGAATTGGTCTGGATTGAGTGGGATGGGGAAGGTAACTCAATGCTTCATTACCCCTGGGGCATTTTCCCCACTAGAAAGACAAAGGAGGAAATAACACAAGAAGGCAGCTCAGGAGTGGAACAGCTTCATGTTAATTTAAGTAAGCAAGAATGTCATCAAGCTACTCTCCTGCCTGGCTTTTTTTTTTTTTCCCCTTTGATTTTGTTACCACTAAAGCCTGTCTGAAATACTTCTTATGGTGAGAATGAAATGCATGTTGCCCCAGAATCAGCTTAAGGGCTGGCCACTGCTCAGCTCTCGCTTAAATCCTCAAAACAGGCAATGTACAAAACTCACAATGAAGTGTTTTCCCTGCATACACGGGAATTGGATCTTAAATCCCTGTCAGTCTGAGAAGGGAAGCTAGTGTTGAGTACAGTGAGGCCTTGAAGCAGTGGGTAAAGCTTTAAGCAACATCTCTGCCTGCATTACTCGAGTGAATGCTTTGCAGCATTCTCTGTGACTGTGCTCCAGAGCTTTTGCCGTGAGACAGGGCTGTGTGTGAAGCCTCTTTTATAGAGGGGGAGGGCTGAGCCCAGAGAGGCTGCACGGCTCTCACAGCCTCGGGCAGGAAATTTGTGGTGAGTGTGATGAATTCTTCGCTGCCTTTACAGGGTAACACCCGACCCTTCGGGCCATCTCTGCTCTGCGCATGTAAGATGACAGTGCTGCTACGCTGAATGCGGCACGACTGCAGGGATTTCTAGGAGAATAAGCATTTGTGGCTTATGTGGGCTTTGTTCCAGGTGTGGAGGTGGTTGCTGCTGATGCCATTAGCAATTGCTATCTGCAATGCCATTAATAATTATTTTATTTCCTGAATTCGTGAACCCCCACTCCTCACACTCTGTAACCCAGACAGAAGGTTGTTGTAGCAGTTTAGTTTTCTTATGACAGGGTTTGTACTCAGCGACATCAGAATAACAAAACCTTTTGGAGGTGTGTTGCTCCTGCTGGATGGCTCCTTGTTTTGGCTTGGGAACTGCAGGCCTGTTTGTGTTTGCCAGGACTGTGGCCACTTACCGAACCTGTCTGGGTTTGGCTCTCTGGAATGGGGGGATCTTGGCTCTTGTTGAAATTGGGAGTTCATTTTAAAAAGGAGGGCTTCTGAGGGTAAGATTAGATGGGAGGTGAATTAGCCCTTCCCCGTGTATAGGGCAAGGTGATGTACAGGCATAGACTGGAAAATCTCCACTCCTAATCTGCTTACTGTCTAACCATAGGAAATGCATGGGGTAATGAAAAGGAAGCAATGAGACATATTAGTCAGCACAATGGATGCTCATCAACAGCAGCCTTATTACTGTGGAGGATTTGCTAGAGGGTAGTGAAAGGCCCTTCAAAACTGGCAAAAGATAATTAAGAAGCATTGAATATGATTTCTGGGGAATGCTCTGAGAATTTAGGGTGGTTACTGGAGGCCTGAGTTACAGAGGTGGATATGGAGAGGTAAGCACTCATTTCCCAACCACAGCCATGGCTGCTGTGACCCTGAGGAGAAGCTACAGCACTGGCAGTGCCTGTGGAGCACAACTGGGATGGGCTGCAGGACAAATCTGCCCACGACCTGGGACTGGATGGGTCTGAGAGCTATGGGAGCTGGCTGTGCCAGCGGTGTTATGGATGGTGCTAGGGAGAGCAAGCACATCAGGTTTTTTGCCTTTCAATACATCAGGTGGTCTCAAAAAGGGCTTTGCTTTCCTGGTGAACCTGAGCCTCACACATGGATGGACAACACTCCTACCACTACTGCCACTTGGGCTGTGCTAGGTGAGGTGGAGGAGTAGGAGGACATTGCAGAGAGACAAACTGGAAAAGAAGAGGGTCTTGCTGTGTTTCTTCCAAGTGTACTGTGGATGGGAATCTCTGACAGTTTTCTTTATCTCTCTCCTATCTGTGTTGTGGGCCTGCAGGATGTGGTCTTTCTGCACAGATTATGAATGGAATCAGGAGTGGCTCGATAGCTGTATCTCTTCTCTAGCTGTATTTATAGCTCTGGGTTGACAGCTGGGTCATGGTGAGCTATATATACCTGCTGTGGTTGGTCTTGTCCAGGGAAGTGGCTGTGGGCAAGACTCCACTGAAAAACAGGGTAGTGTGAGTGAAGCATTCCTTTCCCACCACCGTCTTCAGATCTCTCCTGTGCGTCTGAATCTCTACTGGTGGCCTGTGCTTGATGTGCTGGCTCTCTTCTGGCACATGGAGTGGAGGAATGCTGGCTGGTGTGGGGGGATGGACCAGCTGGATGAGCCTGTGTGTTCTCAGTCTTCAGCCAAGCAATGGTCTCCTTTGCATGGTCTCCTCAGGCCTTTGCATTGCCTGAGTGGCACAGCTCAGATCTCTGGATGGCTGGTCACCTAACGAGCTGCACGTGGGTGCTGGCAAGGAGCATGGTTACAGCTGCATTTCTGAAGGAGGCCAGCAAGCATATGTTGCCAGTCAATGGTGTATGGGCTGAATTTGGCCAGCCAGAGCAACTTCTTCCCTGTGCAGGCTACCCTGTCATCCTTCCCTAGGGCTCTGACACTTCTGGTTCCAAAAGACTTGAATGTAAGCAAAACACAGCTCCTGGACAGTGTTTCTCCTGCCAGATTGCCCATTACAGAAGCCCTTCTCCCAGCATATGATGCTTTGCTCTTGCTGTGCTCAAAAAGGTACTCCTGACCTTCCCTCCAGCTCCATGGGCTTCCAGGCAGTTGGCTCATTTCCGCTCCTCTCCCGGATCCCGACTGTCTCAGTCCCCGATTCAGCGTCAGCCTCACCCCGGCTCAGGGTGGAAGTGGCCTTGCACCTGGGAGATGCTCCGCTGGGGAGGCCAGGCCTTGGGGCAGAGCAAGGCTGTCTTTTCCCTTGTCCCAGCAGTTTGAGGGCAGTGTCCATGGGATGCATCAGAGGGGAGCGGAGGGCTGTTGTCCCAGACCAGCTGCCTGCTGATGACTGAAGGCACGGCACCATCTGGTGGCATGAAAGGAATTTGTCTGTACGTCTGTCAGAGAGCAGTCCTGACTTTCTCAGCCAGATGCAAACTAGCACTTTCCAACTATTTTTTGTCTCCTTTTTATTTTCCTCTCTTTTTTTTCCCCCTCTTGTGAGGCCTTGAGCCCCTCTGTGGCTTTGCCCACCTGTCTGCTGTTCTTGTCTCTCCCCAGCTGTTTTATTTCTTATAGAGAGGCTTAAGCTGACAAACTTGCCCAGCTCTGGGTCATTCCTGGAGCATGGTGCAATTTCTGAGTCTGGGAAGAAGGATTAAAGAGCTGCAGAGGGCATTGCCCAAGGGCAGGCTCTGCTACAGCCTGAGATGTGACAGCTCTGCTCCCCTTAGAGCTGTCCTGGGTCGGATCAGAGGTCTGTCTAGCCTGCTGTCCTCTTCCTGGCAGGAGATACCTGGGGAGGATAGACAAAGGCAGTCAGCTGGCAGCAGGAAATCATCTAGATGGTCTGCCAACCTCCCATGTGCAGGCAGGAATGTCCTGAGTTTGGCATTGTGCCTCTACTTTTAATAACCTTCTGTGGATTTCATCCTTTCAGGTTTTGACTCATCTCCATCTGAACCCGTGAAGACTCCTGGCATTTGCTACACCTTCTGGAGGTGCAGCTGGGCAGGAGACCTCTGCCCTGGGGGTATAAAGAGCTGTCCAAGGTTGCATGAGCATCATTCATCTGTGTGCTGGGGCTGCAGGACAGAGCACAAGCCAGAAAGTATTGGTGACACTTCACTGTTGTCTCTCTTTTCCAGGTCCCTTAGAAGACCTGGATATATCAGGAATGTCCAGATTGTGAGTCTGCTGACCTTCAGGCAGAGAGGAGAAGTGGCACCCAGCTCAGACCCAGATGTCAATGTGGGCCTTACAGAGCAAACCTTGTATGTGAGCTGTCTGTGTGAGATGGAGCAGTGTGGTTCCTCTGTTGGGGCAGTCATAGCCACCACTAACGTAGATGATGAGGCACAAACCTCAGAAGTTTTACTGGATCCCTGGTGGGCTGGCACCAACGTCTCTCCCAAGGTTAGGGTGAATTCCCACAGACCCCTTGCATTACTACTTTGACTTTTGGATTCTGGTTGGCCCGTTGGCCCTCCACCCAGCTTATGTAAATATTCATGAATATGTATTCCCCTGTTTTAATATGCATGACATCTAGAAAGTTCTCTCTTGTTTGATGCCTCATTGGCTCCCTGTACTAGTTCCCTCATCCTTATTGTCCTCATTGGTTGCTGTGCTGTTGATTCCACCCCTGTTGTTGTACCCTATTGGTTGCTTCCCTTTTCTCCACCCCTTATCCCAGCACTATAAGAACCCTGGACCCTTCTCTCATCTCATTCTTTGTCCTTGGACCCTCTAGAGCAATAAAACCTCCAGAACCCACACAAAGGACCCCTCCTACTTCTTTGCCTCAGTGGACGCGTGCTTTCTATCGGCGGGTTGGGACTTGCTCCTTGAGCTGAGGAGCTGGCTGGAAGCAACTGCAGCAGCCCTCTCTTGGTCTGCAGGAAGGACGCTGTGCCTCCTTGGGCAACCCAACAGTGTCATTCCTCCAGATCCCCATGGACCCTAACTGCTTAAGGGCTGCTGGGCACTTGATCTGGACCGTTGCCTAAGAACGCAGTGCCAAAAATCAAGTAGGGAAAAATGGAAGCCTCTTGTTTTGTGAAAATCATGGCAGTCCAAGCTCTTTTCCACCCATATTCCCTTGGGTTTTGGCTGGGTCTTGCTTTTGTTCTGGGGTGTCATGAAAGCTGGATGGGTGATAGTAATCTGGTTGCTGTTGATTTTGTCATTAACCAAACACGGCACCTGCTAGCCTGTGAATGTGTGTCCCAGCACAGTGTGCATGCCTGGGCTGGAGAAAGGGACGCAGGGTTGTGAGGAGGAGCTGGGAGTTGTGCTGGGCTCTGAAACAAGCACCCCTGCACCAGACACCATCGTGTTCCGGGCTGACTGGTCTCAGTGCCCTGGGAGAGGGCAGCACAGGACTGTGTTCTGAGACTTCCATGTGAGCAGGGAGAAGCATGGGGCCACTGAAAGTCCATCTTTGCAGATTCCCGTTTTGCCACCAGGGAGCTCCCATTCCTCATAGCAGTCCTATGGTGAGAAAACAGAGGCCAACATTGCAAAAAAAATCCCTCAGTCTCCACCGGATCCCAGCTCTTGGAGTAAGGGCTGGACTCTGTGGTGACTGCTCTGCCTTTAAAACAGTATTATTTTAGTGCTTGGGTGAGTTTTGCCCTTTCATTTCAGGTTTCTTAGGAATGGGAAAACATTGAGGCCGGGAATATTGAAGCTGGCTAATGAGAGAAAACACAGTGAGCAGGTGGAAATGTGGTGACAGTAATGCATTTTTCCTCACTCTGGTGGTTTTGGACAGTCTTGCTGATGGAATAGCAGAGCTGCAGACAGTCTGCCTGCAGCCATACCCTTGCTGCTAGTTGACCTACAGAGAAGAACGTGGCACTTGGGCTTCTAGAAGGAGTGTTGGCACATGCAGTAGGTTTAGTTTGGTACTAATTTGAGTTTTTAATCACCAGTGATATGACTTTTTCTGTTTGATTACAGGGTTGAAGCATTTACTCCCCCAGACAGTGTAATTCTGGCCTTTTCCATCTACTCTCCTGCCTTCCAGCGCCTGGTTTCTTTCCTGCTCTTACCTGGCACTTTCACAAACATATTTCAACCTCCCACATTCCTACTTTGCTGAGGAGACAAGTCTTTCACACTTGGAGGAAAAGATAATTGGTATACTTGAAATACAATTGGTATAATTGAATAATGATTAATTAATTAATAATTGGTGAAAAATTAGTAGTCTGAACACTACAGTGAATTTGGAAAAATGACTGTGCTCCCTTTTTGGGGACTGGTGTGATTGATGTGAAGTCAGCTGTGGCAGAGTAATGTGTTCTCTGTGTTCCTGCTAGCTGTATTAGTATTAGATTATAGCAGGGGACATCAGAGTTTGGAATCAGAAAAGTGTTTCCAAGGATGAGGATAGCAAAGCAGTAGACCAAATTACTTGGGCAAGAAATTAATGTCCTTTCTTGGAGGTTCTTAAAAAGCAGCATAAAAAAATGGTGTAACTCCTGTCCCTGTCCTCAGATGGTCTGTCAAAGGACATCCTCGGCAAAGGTTTCTGTAGCACACAGACAGAAGGGTGGGAGGACATCTCTAGAGACCTGCCTGGCAAGTCCCCTCATTCTAGGCCTAGAATCTTTCCTGTCATGGATCCACAAAGGTGGTGTGCAGTGTCTGTTGGAAACTGAGTCACATCATGCCAGGGAAGAGAAGGAAGTCCTTCAAAATCCAGGTAGTTCCCAGGAGAACGATTTTTCTCCAGGAAACCAAGGACACAGGAAACCAAGGCACCTTTCAGTCCAATGTGGCTTCCTTCTGACCCTGGCTGGAGTTTGCTGTCCAGGGAAGACAAGGGGAAATGTTTCAAGTTAGAGTGAGTTTAGGGACATATGCTGGAAGACTAGCATATGCTGGCATGCATCTGTGTGGGAATATTGACAGGCAAAAAAAAGCCAGGGCTCTTCTAGAGTGGGAGAACTTGCTTCATCATTTATTTACATGCTTCAACACTTGCATTTTGATGAGGCTTAGATATTTTATGTATTTGCCAGAACAAACACAGCAGAGGGCTCTTCTAAACTGTTGATGAAATCATTGAGGGGCTTTGTGCTTTGTGTCTACTTGTGATTTTCCACTTCTTTGAGTTTCCTTTGAGATGTGAACCTAAAATCTGGCACTCATGGGCACCATGTGACTTTGTGGTGATCTTGGGAGCACTGCTTCTCCATAAAACAATGTCTTGATCCCATCCAAGAACAGATGTTTGTTGTCTATGACAGGTATAGTATCAATGATATTTGCTTGTTGAGTCATCCAAGTCATGCTTTAATGGAAATTCTTTAAAGAAGTTACAGATAGTTCATTGCAGTACACGGGTTCAGCAAATACTGCAGTAAAACCTTTGGAATAGAGACTGAATGGCAGAAATAAGTGAGTTATGTGTGGAGGAGAAATGAAAAGCATTTTTTAATGGCATATTGCAGTGGTTACTAAGCCTTATGGCTTTGTCAGCAATCTCAGGATGTTGTATTTTTTTTTCCTTTAAAAGCTGCTGGAAGAAAGATATTGCATAAGAAGCTCCATTTTCTAATTAAAAAAAAATTCTAACCCTCATGGTTGCTTATAAAAACATGAAAACATGAGCTGAATGTTCCAGATAGGATGTTGAAATCAAAACCGAACAGAATGGAAAACTTGGTTCATAGCTTTATACTCCAAGCAGCAAACAAACAGCCTTAGATTGGCTTAGAAATTTTGCAGTTTGGAAATGTATCAATGTCTGACTTTTGGGACCTGACTGCAGGCATGAGGGCACATGTGATTTTAGAATCAGAGTTTAGTCTCTTTTTCATTAGACAATATTGACTTTTATAAAGAGTAAGTACTTCTGTAAAAGAAAAGATTTTTTAAAAATATTTCTCTGGTGAGAACACTTCTTTTTCCAAACTTCCTTTAGCATTGCTTGAGTCCCATTTTGTCTCTTGCTTTATTCCTCAACTAATTTTTTTCTGTTCTGAGTTGAGAATTTCATCCTGAACCTTTTTTGGTTCATTTTTCTTTCCTTCTGGACTTTAACATTTCTGTCTGGAGATTTCCATTTGGTTAGGTTTTGATGTTGACCTCAGATTTGATGTTTTCGTCCATCCCCCATTTTGGCTTTGTCACCCAGTTCTTTGCTTTCCAGCTTCGTTTTGAGCAGGTGCTGTAAAATTCCCCCTTGGGTCATGGGTGATGTTCCACCTGGATGTTGCCTTTTACCAGCTGAGCACGGGATGTTTCCAAGTGGCTCAGTGCAGCTACCCAAAGTCACATTTGAGCTCATCTTCTTGTGACTGGGAAAGCTGTTGCCTTGTTTTGTTTTCCCAGAGGAGATGACTGAATTTTTGGTGAAAGACATGCATAATGCAGGAATTCCCAGAGAGGGAATTACAGTTCTCCAAGCAGAACTGGCCTTGAGGGTCTGTAATGGCAAACTTTGAGGCCACACTCCTGGTGAAGCAGTTGGGTGGTGTGAAAGAAGTTGGAGGATGAAAAACATTCTCTCTATCCCCCACTCTGTTTAGACCTGGATCATCCTTTGCTTAGGATATACAAAGTACTATTCCTAGTGTGATTTTTCTTTTCCAGATGTTTTTTGTTACTTTGTTAAGGTAAGAGTAAGATCTGCAGCTCTGGGCTTCATATACAGGAGATAGAAATGTCTTAACCATAGACAGGCTTGCTATATCTTATTCATCAGAGTCCTTGTCTTCAGAGCCTAAGTGTTTGTATCTATCATCTTGTAGTTTATCCTGTAGTAGACCCCTGGCTGTCCGAGGCTTCAAGGTCATATGGATAATTAGCAGTCAGGCTCTTACAGTCCATCTAATTCAGGCCTTTCCCCGTATTACTGACCTCGTATGGCCCTGTTTGTGCTGGATGCAAAGCAATGGCCAAACCATGCATTAAACAAGGTATGTCAGGCTGCCAGAAGGTAGGGGAAAGGTAGCTTTACTGCCCTTTTAAACCAGCATTCCTTTGAGCCATACATCAGGTCATGCCTCCAAACACTTATCTGTGTTTGCCAGCCTTTAAAAGGTGGTGAGCACACACATTTCAGAGGAAGCTGTTGGGTGGTAGATGGCGATTAGAAGCGCCTGAGCACGCAAAGAGAGAGATAGTGAATTAGAGTCTATAAAGATCTGTAGCATTTGCTGGTCTCCAGAGCAACCAGTTAGGCCTTTTCAAAACGCTAATTTCTGAGTTGCTACTTAAAATTCCTAAGTGAGGACTTTGTAGAAAGCATGACCTTAGAATGGGGCTGGTGGGACTCAGAATTCTTGCTGGTGCAAGTAGAAGGTGGAGGTTTGGAAGAAAAGGAGACTACCTTTGCATGCATCCTGAGATGTGTGTGAATTCAAGTGACTGAAATGGAAGGAGCCCAGTGGGCACACAGGAACAGCACTGAACTCTTGTCCAGATGTGTCAGGACAGATGGGAAAGAAGCTCTGAAAAGAGAAGACGGCTTGCTAGCTTTTATGTCTCCTGGTAGCACATGTTTCCAGTGCACATGTATTTTTGGAGGTATAGCCCTGAAGCATCCAGAAAAGTCAAAAAGATACTCCCCAGATAAAGGAGAAATGTGAGTCCTGTGTTCTCTAGTTTTCCAACAGGTGTCAAGGAGAGGATTGGAAAATACTGGCTTTGGCACAATTGCAGACGGGACCATGGCTGTTCTCAGGAGCAAGCAATGTGACCTCACCTGTGACCCCAGAGGCCTTTACAGAATCTGGTATCTCCCTGCACTACTTCCCCTTCTATGCCTGGTTCGTCCTGACTCCTCTGCACTTGGCATTGGGGATGTTGTGTTGCAAAGATACCTCACTGGAGAATATTTCTGCGCTTCCTCACAGCCATGCCCCAAGTCAGGGTGTGGCTGGTTGCCATGTTTCCTGATCTGTGTTTATTGCTGCAGAGCCAGTGCTTCCTTCTAGCCTCGGCTGACACCAAAATCTTCGCTCTGGGATTGTACTCCACATAAATAAAAGGCCTCCCTGGGACTGTCTGTGGGGTGGGCTTGCTCAGCCTGACCCAGCTGAGGGGGTGCACTGAGTCTGGCTGAGCCACAGGGCTTACTTATCCTACTGTAAGTGGCCACTTGCAACATCCAGGAGGGTTGCCTGGCTGCTAGGGAGGGCAAGAAGGGAAAGAAGGTGATTTCCTGGCCATGCTGTGAATTTTAGAGGAAATACCTAGGATTCTGGGAAAGCAGAATGACAGACTTCTATTCAGTGTGACACTTGGGCAGTGGAGTTCCAAGGAGTGCTCCCTTGTCGTGCAGTCAGAGGACTGAACAGGAAGATTGACCAGGGTTCTCATGGCTTGGGAAAGAGAAGGAAAGGAGGCATTTGCCAGCTTGTGTGGAGTATGTGTACCTTGAAAGCAGGTGTGAGGTGTCTGCAGTGTTTTATAGGACTGGTCTGGCCCCATAGGTTTCACAGAGAAGCCAAAGAGTAAAAGGGACAAAATACGTGAAGGGCCTTGTCATCCTTTGCAGGGTAACTCTTCAGAACACTTTATGCCCCTTTGGAAGTCAGCACTGCTGGTGCCTGTGCTTTTTGATGTCATTTTGCTGGGTAATCACTGGCATTGTCTGCTCAATGTATTATAAAGCTACAATTTAATTTTTCCCTCTGAAAACTCCCACTGAGAGAATTGGTATGCTTGGACAGGTATTCAGCTGTGTCCCTCTTCATGGGATGCCTTCTCTACAAAAAAGGCAAAACCATAATTACAGCTAAAGCCTCTCATTTCTTCTGTTTAATGGTGTGTGGCTGGCAGCAAGGATGGCAATGGAAAAGCAGCAAGGTTCTTTTAGAGTTGGTATTAATGGGAATAGACACATGGGGAGAGATAGATGAGTAACTGCTTCCAGCCTAAAAACAGCAGCTGCAGAAGCAAGATTTACTTGTTTACCAAGACCGTGGTACGTCCAAGAGTTAAAAAATGCATGAGGCTGGGATTGAGCAGTTGAGTCCCAGGTCTCGGCCCTGCTAATGATTGCTTGAGAACCCTACGTAAATCATTTAATTTCTTTCTTCCCAGCCTGGAACTCCTCTGTGAGCCTGAGACCAACTCTTGCTTTACTACTGCTTGTTTTGTTTCTTTCCAGAATCTCTAATCTCATGGTGACTGCATGACTCCTTCAGTGGCAGGACATTTTCACCATTTAAATCCAAGACTGTGGCCTTCACAACAGAGGATGGCTTGTTGAGGGGACTGGCTGGGCTATGCTCTTGAGTATGGATGACTGCGTTTTGGAGAAATGGCTTTCATGTGGGGTCAGGGTCAGAGAGGACTGCAGAGGCCTCTGTCTTCAGTGGGATCTCCCTTCTGCCACTGTGCAGTGCTTCAATGCACCCCAGCACTGAGTCACACACGGTGACTGAGCTGGTTAGGCCCAGGCAGAGAAGGGAGAACAGCACAAGATCAGAGCTGGAGGCATCTCTGGACCCTGCATGATCCCCAGGCTGGAGTCAAAAGGGAGCAAAACAAGGACGGCTAACAGGTCTCCCATGATTATTTGGCTGCTCTCTCAGCCTCCTCTGTTCTGTGGATTCCCTGCAAACCTCAGCTTCTGCTTCATGCAAAGGGCTGTGCTTCCCCTGGTTTTGCTTCTCTCACAGTGAGAATCCTTGTGCTCTTTCTTCCCCAAACCCTCTGCTTGGGGATGTCCAGTTACACAGGCATTGTGTCTTAAGGAGGCTGATTCACTGACCACCCACATCATTCCACCTGCCCTTGGCTGATGCTCCCTCACACACTTCGCTGTAGAAACCCCCTTAGAAGAGCCCCAGTGTTGCTCATGATGAAACAGATGGGGTTTCTAAGTTGTCTCTTTAAGGACTTGTAGAAACAGGTGTTGGAGTCCCTGGGTTTCAAGCAGTGAGGGACCATGTAGATGTTTTCTGCACTTTTTCTACTCTACTATGCTAAGAGGTCTGCAACCTTCTTTTTCTCTTCTAAAGCAGCCTGCAGGCCAGCATTCATAATAGGAAAGGTAAGACTGTTTTAGTTTCTCTTGTGGTTCTGGAAACTGGGGCCCTACTACGTGCCTTCATCTGGCTGTGAGGAGAGGGTGGCCTGGTTTTCACCTGAATTAAAACATCCCTTAACCTCATGCAAGGCTGTGTCAGCACATGAGTGAATTACAACCAAACTTGAGACTGTTGAGGTGACCTTGAACTACTGGACCCTTTTACAGCCAAAATGTTTCAAGGTGGGGGGAAGAGAGCCTGCATTCCTGACATTATTAAAGTGGATATTGTTAATTACATGTGAGGTTGGATTACTGCATGCATGGAGCGAGTCCTTGATGTTGATCAATCAGAAGTACATGAAATACACCTTTTAGTTTATTAACAATGACCTCCTGGAGGGACTCTCCCCCTGTGGCTGAAAGAAAATATGCTGAAGGAAGAAATAAATAAATAATAATGCGATTAAATGAGAGGTATTACGGCATATTTTCAATCTCTCATTCCTGATTCTGGGTCTTGAGTCAAATCTCATTCAATGTATTCAGCTATGTTGTGTTCTTGGGCAATAACCCTGCTTATACTGGTTTTACAAGCCATCAGTTATACTAGAAATTCAGTTAAGAGCCATACTGACGGCTCCCCAGATTCACAGTTTACTTCTCCACGAAGGCTGATCTTCAAGAAAAATGTAGAAAGATCCTATAGGACAGATCCTCACCCTGTATAAACTGACTTCAGTCCCATGAACTCCAAATGATTTCTGGGGTTGTGGCATGTAAGCACTGAACTCCTTGCTGATGTCTGCAAATGCACCAGCATAGGAGGAAGAAGCAACTCTTACCACTTTGAGTTTCAACGCATTGTACAGCAGGAACAGCAAGATCCAGGTAATAGGGGCAAGCAGCAGAAAGACATGGATTTAATGCACTGCCTTCCTGTCCACTGCTTTAATTTCTCATCCAAGCGAAGTTTTATCCTGGAATTTGAAGGAAAAAGACAAGAAGTCTTTGTGAGGAGTTTAGATGAGTATTTTTGAGGGAGAATTAAATTTTTTCTTGAAAAGCCAAAAAAGGGTTCAGGAGACGTGTCCTCATCGTTCAAAGTTAGGGATGGCTGAGGTGTTACTCCTGCTTCTGCTGTTTGCATCAAGAAAGCATTACCCCACCTGAGAGAATGGCATTATGTGGCTGCCTGGGTGTTTTCAAGCCCAGAACTGAAGTGCTGGGCTGTAAACCCTCCAGGCTTCTTCCTTTGTACCAACTTGGCACAGTGAGGCTCTTGCTTTGCTCAGCACAGCAGGACTTGTAGGTGGATAATGCTGCTTGATGCTGAAGTGGCTGTGATGTCCTTGTAATGAGTGCCTCAAGGCATGCTCAGCTGCTCTCTATTTTCCCACTGAAGTGCAGCCCTGGTAATCAGGCCTTTTTGTTGTTGAGTGATTTCCTACAATGTAAAAAACTGATCAGCTGGAGTCCTGAAGTTCAACAGCCAGTATCCAAGTGCCCTGTGGAATACTTCAGCCTGACACCAAATGATTTAGAATAATTGGAAAGAAAATACCGAGTGTCAATACGGTTACTTGATTCCACACTCAGCTGCCTAACTTTATTCTGTCCTCTCTGATTTGGAGGTCCCTGGCACTAGAAAAGGGGAAGGGCTGAATGCATAATGTCAGTGCATTCTCCAAATGAGATTGCCTACCTAATCAGAAAGTAACGCTCAAACAGCTGAGTGGCATTTGGGCTTTTAAAAATCTCTCAAGGATACAGGAGCATACATAATATTTATTCCCCTTCCTGCTCTCACTCAGGTAGTGTTTTGTTTATTGGATAGGTGTCTGTGTGTGTTTGGATGTGGATGGTTTTATTAGTTTACTCTTAGTCTAGTAAGAAATCTATTTTGCATAATAAGTATCTCTGCATACCACATGTTGCTGCTGGGCTGGTGCAGTGATGTACCATCACAGCCTTATGGATTTTGTTTCCCCTCAGACATCTCACAATAATTTGCAGGGCTTTTTTCAAGTTCCAGCCCCTGGAACTCATGTGAACACATGCAAACTTTGCTATTCATTATACTATATTATGATCTGGCTGCTAGTTTGACAGAGGAAAACTGGGAAATCTAACCTTGATTTATGATTGATGTATTTTAAAAAGGAGTCAAAAAGCAGATTAAAAAGCCATTTAGAGTGTATTGCGTTTGAGATATTTCAAAGGTAATCTCCTACCTGTAGGGAGTGTGATTATTTTTCAGTATCTGAGATTTGCTATCTCATTACTGGGTGACGACAAAAGCCGTTGTTCCTCCTGCAGGCCCCATTTCTGTCTGAGAGCTGTGCACAGATTAAAGCTCTACAGGCTGTGCTTTCCAGCCCTGCAGGAACCAGCCAAAGGCTGTTATCTTTAGACAAATGCAGATAGCAGGCCTGAAGGGGAGGTACTCAGATAATGTGTGAGGGGTTGCCACAATGGAGAATTTTCTGGGAAGTTCAACCAAACTCTGGAAGTGTGTTCAGAGAATAGTCCTGTGTACATGTTAGGAATTGCCAAAGGGAGATCAGGTGCCAAAGGTTGTGGGGTCTTCCTCACTGGAGATATTCAAGAACAGTCTGGACACAGTCCTGTGCCATGTGCTCTGGATGACCGTGCTAGAGCAGGGAGGTTGGACCACATGTCCCATTGGTTCCTTTCAAGGTGACCCATCCTGGGATTCTGACCTGTGGTCCACCAAAAGCTTAGCACTGTGGCTGAGCTCTTAAGAATGAAACACCTGAGCCATGCAGCTATTCGTACAGGAGCTGGACATAACTCCCCAGTAAATTGCAGTGACACTAAAGCTTTCTTGTCCTTGCCCTGTTGTTACGTTCATCACAGCCTAATTATTAGCCAGCTGGGAATCTGAGAAGGAATTTTATTTTTTTAATAGTCACAATTTTATTTTTTCTCCTCATGTTTACATGTTTTAATTATTCCTGCTCAAATGAATCCAGTGCATTAAGTCTGTTTTTTACAGACATGTGTTACATAGGTTGCTGGGAGAATGTTGTGCAAGTCTTTGTGAGCAGCTCCATTGGTAAATGTTGCCCTCCCACTGATGCTGAGACCCATTCTTTGCTATTCCCTTCACCCTCTTATGATTCCTTCTTAAGGTTTGTGCTGGTGACATTTTATAGGTCTGTCATCCACTGTGTTAGGTGCTGTGATCTGGCTTTCTGTCTGCTTGCTTGGATGACTGAAACTTTTGAACTGGAGCAAACTGACTGTAGCCACTGGATACGAAGCAGTCGCCTCACTCACAAATAACCACTTCTTTGAGTAAAAACACTACTCTGAAAGTGAGTCTTTACTTGTGCATTTGAGCTTGCTGAAACCTGAAGGATGGATAACTGTAAATGTGGGCTGCAGTGTGGCCTGTAGATTAACTGTGTTAGTTAAATAATGATCATCGATGCAGTAATCTTATTTATGTGTGACACTACGAACTCTTTTGAATGACAATATGTACTCTTCTGAAAGGCCTTTTCATGTTTTGGAGTGGGCTGGTCTTTTTGCTGGATGTGCATGTGTAGAGCAGCGAGTGAGCAACTTGGCGGGGTGAATTTTGAGGTCATTCACAATTTCACTTCCTTTTTGAGGGAAAAATCTTAGTGGCCAAGTATCCCAGTTTGTCTGGTAGGGGTGACTGGTTTTGTTTGCAAGCTACCTTGACGATTCATCTCTTGCAGTCGTTAAACACAATAGGTGTCCCTGCCCCTTCCCATGCTTCAAATCCAACAAGCACAATGTAGAAAAGAGCTTAAGTCCTTCCTAATGAGAAGCAGTGAGGAATCCTGCTGGCAAGTCAGCCCCTTGAGAATAGGCTGTTCTCTGCACTCAGATGTTTCACAGATCCAAGTTTTGCTTCCCCATTCCCTGCAATAAAGCCTTAACCGGGCAGAGTTTTCGGCTCTGAATTGCTGGGCAGACAGGAACTGTAACCACTTCAAAACTTAGAACAGGGGTTGTGTATGGGGATTGTGAAAATATCCAGGCTGTGCACCATTGATTTGTCTTCCAATGAGAAATCTTTTATTTGAGAGCACAACATTTGTCTCTTACAAACAAAACAACAAAACCAAACAAACAATCAAACACATCTCCCCAACCCCAGAGTGAAAAAACCAAAGCAGTTGTGTCTGTCTGTGTGGTGCCATGCAATCCAAAGCAGTCTGGCATCTGGCTTGGCTCTGCTGGGATCATAGTAGAGGAGCTGACTTGAGCCAAAGAAAACTTGAGGTCCTGGATGGCCTTTTAATTGTGTGTTCTTGCAAGGATTAGGGCTTTGTAGTCTTGCTCTTGAAAAATGGCCTTCATCATAAATATGTGTAGTTAAAGTGTGATACCGTGCTTAGTGAACACTCAAATTTGTGCTATGTCCTGAAGCCCCTGGACTTCTAAAGAATAAGGTTACACTACAAGCTGTTGCCGAGGGAGGAGAGAAATAATTTGATTTATAGAGAGAACAAGAGTGGTGTGACTGTGAACCACATCCTGGGGGGTTTGGGGGAACTCTGCATGGACACCATGCTACTGCAGAGGAAGCACTTTCTCCTCTGGGCATCCAGGGATCTGCAAAGCCTCAGAGCTCTACTCTTTGTATCCCAGTCTAGTATCCCAGCAGGCTGCTGGAGGGCCACTTTCAGCACAGCACACAAACATACGCTTCATTTTAAGCTTCTTCGTAGTCATGTGAAGTCACTGGTATTCCTCAGAAGCTAAGCTTAAACATGCACTTTGTGCTTTGGATTGGATTGGAGACCAAGGACAGAACTCATTTTCTTGTCAGCTCTGAACCAAACAATTCCTGGGGAAGAAAAAAACATCTAATAAGAACTAATGAATCCAAATCTTACACAGCAAAGCTGTTTCTCCTGCAGGCTGAGGCAAACAAATACATAAGACGAAGAACACAGAGGAAAAGAGAATGGCCAAATTATTCTTAGTAAATACAAGCTAATATAGTTTTCAAAGGCACCAGATTGCAGAAAATCTCTGGTGATAATTTTGAATATATGCCATTGCTGTGCCAGTATGTATATTTCTCAGAGTAAAAAAGGATGCTGCTGCAGAGGGATTTTTTGCTAAAACCCCAAGTGCACCAGTACTTTGCTTAAACCAGCACCCACTATCAGTACCGTGGCTTCACTGTTTCAGTTGCACAATCTGACCATAACTGATTGCATGCAGTTATATGAAATGCAGCTTTTCCTGCTGCCAATTACTTTGTTTACTGCTTGTGTGTAAACAATAATGCTGTAAAAAGCAATGCCTCCCCTCATGGGCATAAAGGCAGATTAACAGCAGTAATTACTAAGCAGATGTCTGCAAGTGAATACCCATTTCTTAGAGGCAGATTATCTTCTGCACTGGCATAAGGGAAAGGGATTCTAGGCAGGTGCTGCTGTCATCCCACAAGTGATGTGAGCAGCGTGGGGCTCAGCAGAGGGCTGTGTAGGTCCTGAATCGCCGTCTGCAGGACGATAATCATTGACCTACTTGAGATCAGTGCTGAGAGGTGTTTGGCATTTAATTCCTAAAAGTGACCACCAGTGACGGAATAGCCCTCAGTGCTACCCAGATTTGTTTTCTGTTGGTTTTTTCTGTTACCAAGAAGTCTAAGGCTGTGCTTTCAAGAGAGCTCAACACCTAGCCTGAGAGCCTGTGTTTCCCAATAGCTCTTTTCCCACGGAATTGCCTGGAAGATGCACTCAACACTAAGTGCTAAGCTTATTTAGGCAGTCTTTGAACTTGAGAGGGGGGTCTTTACTAATCCAGTTGTACTGCCAGGACTGAAATGTGTTCAGAGCAGCCCTTTGGTGCCCTTGAAGCCTCTCCTGGCATATACTATTTTTCACCTGAACAGTCACCTTGCAGCCTATCCAGAAAAGCCACTACTGTCCTTTGGCTTGGGGTGAGAGCTTGCCAGTATGTGAAGGCATGTGTACATGCAAAGAGATGGGCTGTGTCCTGGTTCATTGGGCACTTTCAAATCAGCTGTCTGGATTTCAGAGGCCACCCTTTTGAAGCTGAGAGACAAGACAGAGACCTGGTTTTCTTTGTGTGGCCAAGTCATGGCACTGCCTCCATTCTTCTCCTGAAAAAGAATGCCTCTGCATGCCAGAGCAGGGAGCGGTGACCATGAGTCTCAAAGGAAGGCAGAGACTCTCTGTTTCTCCCATCATTACTGAATAAGCTGATATAGGGTGGGTTTGTTTCCATAAGCAGAGGACACTCCTCTCCTGCAGTGAAATAGTTTTGCCTTTGGTACTGAATCACTCTCAGACCCTTCTCATAAATTGCTGACTGTCTTGCTCAAGAGGCCTTTTTTTTGTGAGCCCCTGGGACTCATGTGAACATATGCAAACCCTGCATTTGGTTCTGGCTGCCAGAGGAAAACTGGGAAATCTAACCTTGATTTATGATTGATGTATTTTAAAAAGGAGTCAAAAAGCAGATTAAAAAGCCATTTAGAGTGTATTGCGTTTGAGATATTTCAAAGGTAATCTCCTACCTGTAGGGAGTGTGATTATTTTTCAGTATCTGAGATTTGCTATCTCATTACTGGGTGATGACAAAAGCCGTTGTTCCTCCTGCAGGCCCCATTTCTGTCTGAGAGCTGTGCACAGATAAAAGCTCTGCAGCCCTGCAGGAACCAGCCAAAGGCTGTTATCTTTAGACAAATGCAGATAGCAGGCCTGAAGGGGAGGTACTCAGATAATGTGTGAGGGGTTGCCACAATGGAGAATTTTCTGGGAAGTTCAACCAAACTCTGGAAGTGTGTTCAGAGAATAGTCCTGTGTACATGTTAGGAATTGCCAAAGTGGAGAAATCTCCATATTTAAAGATACTCTTTTCCTTAAGAACACAAGCCCCTGAGTTAATTTTTCTGCCATGAAAACTACCCTGGGGACATGGCCCACAGCAACACTACCCATCCTACTTCCATCTGCCATTTCTGTTGTCCATGTCTTTATGGGCTTGATCCTACAAATCTTACCAATTAATTAAATGGGGTGTTTTATCTTTCAGTTCCACAGACACAGAGCTGTCCATATAACTGTCCAACTGGACAGTGGCCTGACTGACTGTACTTCACAGGATCTCTGTGCCCATACAGGTGGCAAGTGGCTTTGGCTGGAGGCTACAGAACATTTATTTGAAGGATTTTCTGCACATATGCACATATTGTAATGGCTAGAGTTGTAAAAGTGAAACTTTCATGTTTGACAACTGTATTTTTTAATGGTGAAAGAGAGATGAGGGATGTCAAGAGAAAGGGAAAGGAATGTAGCAGTTATCTGGAGAAATTAGTAAGCGTGGTATCATAAAAATCTCAGCAGACCTGAGTGAAATTGAAACATAGACAAAAAGGCAGGTGAAAATATGTTGGATATTGCTCAAATGGTGTAGAACCAACCACAAAAGAAGATGCTAATCCACTATTTTTCTAGTTATACTGATAGCACACAGTATTACAAACTTTTGCAATGTTATCATGAGTCTTCTGCTGCTTGGTAAATTTTTTAATTACCAGTTTCTTTGGTTATTTGGTTATTTGGGAATTTCTGTTTTATATTTTTTTAAAAGCACTTCTGATAGAGCAAGATATTTGCACCCTTCAGAAACAAACAGGCAAAATGCAGTTTGATTTCATGAACCAGGTGCCCTTTATTCATCAACTGTAGAACATAATTTTTTTGCCAAGCCTTTTCTTATCCTCATAATTGCTTTGTTTCAAGTCCTGATTTTGTGAGGTTTGGACTGGCAATAGTCAACAAATGCAGGTTGTTTCTGTTTGGGTGTCTGCAGGTGATTTTGGTGGTGTTCATCCAGGGGCTTTGAGCAGCCTGGTCTAAGTGGAAGCTGTCCCTGTCCGTGGCAGGGGGGTTGGAATGAAATGATCTTCGAGGTCCCTTTTAGCCCAAGCCATTCTGTGATTATTTCTCCTGCTATAAGAACAACCCCAGTGTCCTGTCAGTGTCTATAGCTCAGCTTGTTGCCAGCTGCAGGGATTTTTCCATGCTAGATATTGCTGGCATGCAGGCAGCCATTCCTGTCAGGAGACAAGCCCTTTCCATTATAAGGCAAGCTGTGGGTATTCAGGTGCAAAACTTCCTCCTCTCTCAGCCTAACAACTCCATGAGGCCTTAAACCTCACCGGAGCTGGCTCCTCATGCTATATTAAGTCTTGTCTTTCCAAACTTAGGGTTCCTGATGGGACGAGTGAGATAATGTTGGTGTTTATGGGAGCAGACGGGAAAGTAAAGACATCGTCTGGGAAGCCGCCTCGGCTCCTCGAAGCGTAGGTGAGGCAACACCAGCGATGCGGAGGCAGAGGTAGGAAATTACTCAAGGTGTTTTGTGCTGGGAACAACACCGGTAGCTTAAAATGCGCTGTGGCTTTTATTTTCCTTCTGCAGTAGAAGGAAATAAGCACAAGAATAACCCACGAGGAGGCAGAGTCTGGGAAAAGCCTGCAGCTTCCCGTGCGGGTAAGCATCCTCCTCTTCCTCCTCCACTTTAACGCCCCCCCCCCGCGTCGCCTGACCCTGTGGAAGTCCTCGCACAACGCACCCCGGGGCCGGAGGCTCCCGGCTGGGGCGGGGCGGGCCGGGGCTCGGCCCAAAACACCGCCCGGCCCGCCCCGCCCCGCGGCTTTAAAATGGCGACGGCCGTGAGGGGGAGCTGGTAGAGTGCAGCCATGGCGTCTGATAGAGCGTTTGTGGTGGTGCTGCTGGCGGCGGCCCTGCTCTTCTTCGCCGGCGCCGTGCGAGGCAGCGAGCTGCGCTCGCGGCTGGTGGGCGCCCCGCAGACCATCGACAACCCCGAGAACGATGAGGGGGTGGAGCGGGCTCTGCAGTTCGCCATGACGGCGTACAACAGGGCCAGCAACGACATGTACACCAGCCGGGTGGTGCGGATCATCAGCGCCCAGAGACAGGTGAGCGACCCGGGGGCGGCACTCGGTGTTCGGGGGGCTGGGAATGAGGCAGGTCGTATTCCTTTGGAGAAAGGGCAGACGGCGAGCCTGAGGGCGTCTGCAAGCTGTCGGTTTTTTCCCCGCAGAAGGGGATTAAAAGCCTTTTTTTAATATCTTGGCTTCTCTCAGTTCTGAGTGACCTTGAGTGCTGCGCGCTATGGAAGGAGCCAGTGCCTTCCCTGCGCTGCTCCTGAGTTAGCACATGTCTCTGTTTATTGCTAAGGAAGCTGCTTTGAGGGACGTGTTTACTTGGATTTTGTTTCCTGTTTCTGAGGGGGTGCCAAGTGCCTCTTTCGTGGAGGTTGCCACATACAATTCCCTCTGTACTTTCGGAGTCTGTTTTCCATCATGTAACAGGAACACTGCCTGCCTCTCTGCCAGGCTTCTCTCAGCAGAGAGCCCTTCTCCGTGTGCTGTGAGTAAAGTTGCCTCTGCCGACTTGTTGCAGATCGTAGCTGGAGTCAAGTACATAATGGAAGTGGAGATTGCCCGGACAACCTGCACAAAGCCAGCAATTGATATCCAGCACTGTGCTTTCCATCAGGAGCCCCAGATGGCCCAGGTAGGCTCCAGGCACAGCCTGCTGACCCCTCCAGTTCTCAACCCATCCCACTGGCTGGCTTAATACAGATGGCTGTGGTCAGTGCCCTCTGTCTGCCTCAGCCAACATCAGAGACCTTATGCCTTTATCCTTGACAAGGCAAAGCAAGTTCTGCCCTTGCAGAACTTGTCTTGCCAGTTGATGTCAGAGAAGGCAGGGCCCTTTGGCTGTTTTGTAAGTGGCGCTCAGGCTGTAGCACTGCTTGTGTCTCATTCCTCTTAAGGAATGGATCAGAAGGATATGTGAAGGAAACTCTGCCAAGCCTACCGGCCTACTGGCTCTCAGTCCAGGGTCCTCAGGCCCCATAAAATTCTCATCTCTTATTTCCCATGGTGATGTAAACATGCTTGGCATGGTTTCCTGTGGGACTTGTATTGCTGTGAATAGAGCTTTGGGCAAAGCACTGCCCAAAAGAAGAGATCACCCCATCTCTCTGTGCCCACCAAACTGTTACACAGGCATTTTGTAATGAGTAATTGGGCTTTTTGAGTGGGAACACCAAGTTTGTCTGCTGTGATCTGGCCTGAGTTTTTCCAGAGTGCTGCATTCCTTCTGTTAATGGCAGTGATGGGCTGTATGTGCCCTTTGTTCCTGCATGTGTGAGAGCACATTAGAGAAACACGAAGCTGGTGTGTACCATTATAGCAACTGCAATGATTTGACACGGGTACATGTGGCTTAGCTGTGCCTGTGGGCTTATGTTTGAGTATTATCCATGCTGAAAGGTTTCCTCTGTGAATGGATAAAGGAGATAAGCTGATCCTTAGCAGTGCTGACTGCTCAGCTTTATTTCTTAGGGTTTATTTAAGAGAGGTGACTCGCTCTGTGCTCTAGAGTGCTGCTCCAGAATACTTGTCTGGAGAGGGCAAATCTAGAAACCCACAGGAGGGTAGAACGGTGGTAAATAACACTGTTTCATGCTCTTTTTCTGATAACTACTTTTTTCTTTCTCTCCTTAGCACACCATTTGCACGTTCGTGGTGTTGAATGTTCCATGGCGAAACCAAGTGGAGCTGCTGGAGAGCAAGTGCCGCTAAGCCTATCTAGATTCCAGCAGAGACCAGCAACCAGTTGTTCAGATTTAAAAGAAAAAGGCAATAACACAAATTGAGATGGGCTTTATCGATGCCTGTAACTTGGCTACTGACATATGCTTGTGCTATGCAAATTAAACCATGTAACTTCACTTTTAAAGCACAGTACGATCTCAACTTTTTCTTCTTTGAAATAATTATTTTAGAGCAGCTGTTTTGGTCTTCTTACAGCTTTCCCAATGAATTCACTCCAGCATCAGAATTCTTATTAAAACCCCTTGGTATCCATGTTAAATGACTACCGTAAACATAAAAACTTAATTAATAATTGCAATGATGTCTGGTTTTCTTTGATCATCTGCTGTCTTGGAGGGAGGGTTTGCTTATATTTGTCACTATGCTATGCTGCCCAAAGAATGGGATGAGAAGGAATGTGAGGTTCTGATCACAGAGGAAACAAACCATGCTTTCTTGTCCCTTAACCTGGCCTCTGGTTTTGAGTAAGAGATGGAAGCCTTAGCTGTTTTCCCTGAAGGAACTCTGCTTTGGGAAACTCTTGATCTTGGGAAGATTAGCTGAAGCTGGTCTTGAGACTAACAGTTTTGGGTCCTGGCGGCTGTACTGTTCTGTCGTAAGGCTGTAAGGAAGGAGGAGGATCCCCTTGAAAAAATTACATTTTCAGGTAGTAGGGGAAGGTGCCAGGTCAAGAGAGAGTCTTGGGAGTGGGTGAAGGTGCTGAGGTGAGCAATGGGGGTGCTTCTTGTTTTTTCACTGTCATGGTAGTGCATTCCCTACTTTGTGTCTTGGCTTTTCTGTATTTTGAAGTAAGCCTTTTGGTGTAAATCTCACCCATGGATACAGTGAGTCCAGCTCCTTGGGAGTGCATCTTCTGTGGGTTGTTCTTCCTCCCAAGGGAAATGCCACTTCCCATCATTGCCAGGGTTTGCCAAGCTTGCAGTGAACATTAGGCAACATCTTGATTCATGCTGTTGGGAGGATGAGCTGGTTTCCCGACCCCAGAGATCTGCATCTGTGTTGTGCTCAGATCCAACAGGAATAAATCCCTGTTTTCCCTCCTCCTCACTCTATTCACAGTTCTCTGCATGAAGGCCTATTTTTTCTTGCCAGCCAGGTCCATGACTCTTCATGTTTCCATCTGCTGACCCTGGAAATCCTGGGTCAAGCTGCTCAGGTGCCCTCACCTGTCCTTCTCTGAGTCCTCAGTTCATATGTACTTATTCCCTGACTTCCATCTGCACAAGCACAAGGCAGTGGTGGAGGGGTTCCCTCATGCTTTAGGTGAGTTTGCCTCTGTTACTCTTTTATCCCCTTGGCTTGAGGATGGGTAACTGCACCGGTCTCCTTAGAAAAGTCTAGGCAAGACATGAAGGTGCAGATAGACATAATGAGGCATTTCCAGCACTTTGCTGTGTTTATTAACCATCAGCTCAGAACAGCATGTGGGAAAAAGAATGGCTGTGCTAGAGAAGATGAGAGTTTGAGTGCTAGGAGCTCCTGAATCTGAAGGTGTTGCATTTTCCCGTTGAAATGCCATTGACTAAGGGCATGAATGAATGGCACAGATTACCCCACTCTCACAAGCTGCTGAGCATCAGCCTTGGTGATTATCCCTGTGTGCTCTGCACCTGGAGAAGTGCCAAAAAGGCCTGACCTAATTTAAACACCTTCCTCTGTGGGCTGTGTTACTTTGCATTTGCAACAGGCTAAGAGCATTAGTGGAAGTTCCCCTGCTAAGAGCATTTTGCTTCTCAGGTCCTTTTGCTTGTCTGGCTGGCGGTGTCTGGGCCAGCTGAACACTGAGCCCTCATTTGTTAGCTGCATTCTCTGCCTGACTTTTTCAAACGTTGGTATAGGGGACAGGGTGAACAGGGAAGTGCTTGTTTCATGTAATCTCTTGCTTTGCTTGCATCTGATGGATCAATTCTGGGGACATTCTTCCTGAAACTTAGTGGGGTCAGAGCTTTGCTGCTGCTACAGCTCATGAACCCGAGGCTTTTTCTTGGCTCTGGTTCTCAGGGACAGATTTAGGGCCAACCATGTGAGGAGTGTAGCTCTCCTTAGCACTTGCAGGCCTGTGCTCACATAGACTTGCAGCTCCCAGCTCCTTGATTGTCATTCCCTGCTCATGCTGCTCCCTGGGTCATGGCCCTGCAGGGTTTTTTCTGAGATTGTTGAAACTGTATCAGCACTCCTGCCAGGTATGGACACTTCCGTGTGCACACAGCTGAAACTGCAATTTCCTGCAATTATGGAAGGAAATGACCATGTGAGGATTTGGGTCACCCTGCATCCCTCAGTCTGGGCCACCCAGTGCTGTTGCTGATGTGCATGGGCTCAGTGTACACAATATTCCTTAGCCTAAGACATGGAGACCTCTCTGAGTGTTTAAAGATGCTTGGTTGGTTGTATTCATTGTTAACATACAATGCCTTAGAATCCCTAGTGTGGATCCCTCAGAAGGCCAAGTTTACCCATCAAACACACATCCAGTTTTGAATCTTGGTGCTTTATTTCTTGACATGGGAGAGGGAAGGCTTCATGTCCCTTTCCTTGTGAGATGCAATGGTCACCTGGAGATCATTTCTGCAGGGTTGAGCAGAAAAGCGTCCTAAGCTGGGTCACTGCTGGCAATGCTGAACCCTCCCATGGCTCTTGTCATCCAGCTTTGGTGGTGACCTGCAGGTGAGAAGGTGGGAGGGCAGATGCCTGTTTCTCCTCTCTGGGTGGCAAAGTCCCAGCTGGGCAAGGAAGGGTGAAGGGGATTCTTCTTGGGTTGGAAAAGCAGCAAACCTGTAGGCTCCACAGTGCAAATTCCTGATGAGTGTCTCCCTGCTGACCCTCTGGCACGGGTCATGGCTCACTGGGACAGCAGACCCTGGGGCAGGACCCAGGGCTTGAGGTGACACATGCTGAAGCCTCTCTTCTGTGTCATCGCTCACCCACGTGGCATTGCCCAGCCTCCGTGAGCTGATAGGCTCCTGCTGGTAGGTAGGATTTTGCAGCAGGGAAGAAAAGGAGAAGATCAGCTGCTCATCCCCGTGATAAGCTGGTGGATGAGTCTTGGGGTGTGTGCTGGACACTATTTTTAAGCTTTCTGGCAGCAGATGTGGGTGTGTGTGAACATAGGGCTGATGATGGAGAAAACCTGTCCCTGTTTCCAGCTGGAGGAAAAGCCCCAGTGACTCACGATGCCCTCACTGTACCATGCCTTGCTGGGAGGCACTGTCCTCTCTTCCCACAAACTGAGAAACATCATACCTTGTGCCCTGCCAACTCCACTGCCTTTCAGCACCCAGCTGCAGAAAAAACTGGGACTCAGGCCGGGTCAGAGAATGGATTTTATATCTGGAAAAGCTAGCAAGAGAAGAGTTGTTTCAGATGAAATAGTGATGCTTACACCAAGCATGCCCTTCTTCCTTGTCCTAGGTGAAGTACAGGTGAGTAGTGGGTTTTTTTCCCTTCTTGTGGGGCCAAGGAGGGAAGCCCTGGCATCCCTGGAGGAAAATTACCATCTCTGAGTGCCAGAACTGGCTAAAAACAGGAGGAGGCTGGAGAAAGGATTGGCTGGGCTTTAAGGGTGACTTTAGTTCACAAATGCATCCATGCAGTTTTGAGCATGTCCAGAGGAGAAGGGGCACCAGAGCCAGAGGGAAAGATGCTCTTCAGATACCACGTTGCAGCTCACCTGGGTGACATTGGATGTACCAAGCTCCATCTGTGCAGAGGCACAATTTGGTGAGCTTGGGGGTCACAGACCTGGTTCCACAAAGGATATATGGGAACTCTTCAGGAACAGGCTTCTCTCAAGATGAGCCATAGCCTATAAAATGAAATTAGTTTTGGGCCTCTGAGCATGGCTTGGCTGGGCAGGTTGGCTAATTGGACTGACCTTCCCTTGATAAAACCCATGGGACTGGTTAAGAGGACTACGGATTATTTTAATTACCTGCTTTTCCTCACCAACCAGCAGGTCTTTTCAATGCTTTCTGTGTTAGCCAAATAGCATAGATGGAAATGTTTTTCCTATTTAATCTGACATTTTCAGTGTCTGCTGCACACCCCAGATGGTTCAGTGAAAATTATTTCTTCTGTGAGATGTTGAGAGAATAATGAAACATGATGTTTCTACAGCTCTGACACGCTTTTTGCCCAGCTGCTCGCATGAACAAAACTGTCTGGGATCTCAGTTTGATAGGAAATTGGAGAACTGGCAAGGAACTTATTTGCTCTGTGCTCTTGTAAACTACTTTCCACATGTAGGAAATGCTTCTTGCAGATGCTTATGCTAGGAAAGCAGAAATTCAGATACTAGAGGACAAGGGGTCTGGGAGGGTCAGATTCACTGGGGAAGAGATGTGGCTGCTGGAAAACAAATTTTTCACCTGGTCACAAAGAGTGTCAGCTCAATATTAACTGCAGAGCTTCTCAGCTGATAATGAGGGGAAAGGTGGGAGGAAAAATGCCTTACAGGTTTTCAGATGCTCCTCTGAGCATCCTCCATCTATCAACAGAGCCAGGTCAGTCAGGAAATAGAGAGCAGTGAGTGAGAAATTAAACATTGGCCCCAGAGTGACATGTTTTGGTCACACTCTAGATACTTACAGACGAGCATGGACTGGACCTTGGTCTGAAATACTGACACAGGCAAGCAAGGTTTATATATTTAGTTTTACTTTTTAGATTTTTATTTTTATAGAGAATGTTGAGGGAACCCGTACCATTGGGGAAGATGCTGTGTGATGGCATCTGAAACCAGCACTTCAGCTGCAGATGTGACCAGGTGTCCCTCTGGGCTGCTCTTCCCTGGGCTTAATCATTACTATCTTCATTTTATGGGGGCATTTGTGTTGTCTTGTGGAAGATGCTGTTTCACAAGCCCTCCTGGAACACAGCTGTCTGACCATCACACTTGTGCCTGCCAGGACTGGAAGAGAGAAAAAGGCACTGCTGCTGCACATGTCATGGTTAGCAGGGAGGAACAGGGCAAGCGACAGCACTGGATGAATTTCCAGCATGGAAAAGTGGTCCCTGGGTCCCCCAGATACTGGCACTAAGTCAAGCCTTCCCTTTCTCAACTCTTGTAGCCTCGTATATGTAATGTAAAATCTTTCCACAGGGGGTCAGCATCTCACAGGAGATGCACAGGAATGGAAGCCAGGCCAGTTTCTTACCCTCAGCAAAAGGAAGGCAGCGCCAAGCATCTGCCACAGCCCTGTTCTTTATCCCAGCTGGTAATCATCCATCTACTTCCAGGTGTCTGCTGGATGAAGGTCTGATCCAGCCTGCCTGGAGCCTGTTTTGATCACCTGGGCAGAAGGACACTGGAGGGGACTGATCAGTGTCCCGTGGTCAGTCAGGGGGACTGAGGGGACTACATCAGTCATCCCCCCAGAATCCTGGATGTCCCAAACAGATGCTCTCCTGCAGGATCAGCACCCGTTTTTGCAGCTCTTTGCCTGGGTATTTCCACTGCCAACAGACACGTCTCAGTTGTGTCCAGGTGTTCTGCAAACCGAAGGGAGTTACTTTAATTTTACCCCATCTTCTTGTCCTGCTTCTGAAGAGAATTGTTTGTGTAAGTGCGACGAGCAAATCCAAATGTATCTGCCCCTAGGTGGAGGAGTGTTCACAATGTTCTCTGAGATCATGATAAAAATTGGTTTTGTTGCTATGGGATTTCTATTTACTTTGTAATAGAAAATGTGTTTTTCTCAATAGCTCAGATGTGATGAAAAGAGTTGCAGAGCTTCTGCCGGTTGTGTCCCTGCAAGCAGAAATCCTGAGGCTGTGTAAGCAAGTGTGGGAATTGGGATATTGAAATATGAGCATCCTTGACCACTGATCCTCCACTACCCTTGTACCTGGCAGGTGCCTGGAGAAGCACTCTAACCCACAGACTGACAAATTGTATTTGTGGCTGCTACAAATTTTATACAGGTATCAACATAAATGTTGTTGATATCTGTATAATGTTGTGCAGGGAAGGGCTATGAACCTTCCTGAGCTCTGCTGAAAACCTTACACTGTAGAAATCTTACATTTAGCTCTTTGGGAAAACCAGAATCAGACAGAAAAATATTAACTTCTTTTTGGTGAAATAATCAGCTGTTCTCCAGTATGCTGTCATAAGAAAAGAAGCAGAAACTGGATGCTATAATATGTTAATGACAGATTGATTTGGTGACTCCTCAGATCTCTGGTCTAATAGAAATGAAGCCTATTGTGCCTTTGTAGAACTTTGCATGGCCTTATCAAAACCAGCTGCTGACACACGCCTTGCTTGTAAATATTGGAGCTCCTGAATGCAGGCACACCCTGCAATGGGCAGGTACACCCATTCAGACACTGAAACTGCCCTTTTTTCATCCCAGTGGCATTTAATCCTGGCAAACAAGCACCAAGCAAGCACTGTATTTATGCTGCCCCAAATGTGTTTCAGGGCCACGTGCAAAGCCAGCAAAAGTTGTATGTGCACTTCTGAAGTCAGTGGTAAATGTCCTCCAAACCTTAGGAAATTACTGCCCAAAATTAAATGAGACCTGGATGATTTGATTTATGTAAATTCCTGGGACTGTCCCATGGATTATTAAAACAGAACAACAAGAGCCTTATTCTAGTTGGCTCCTGGACCCCTCAGTCTATTGACTTGCATAAATCTTGTTTGCTTTGGAATTGAAATTAACTCTCTTAACTGCATCAGCATAAAGCAAGCATCTCATTTTCTACAAGCCTTTTTTTAAAGGTAGGCTGAGATTAAATAGCTGGCAACTCAAGCAAATATAAAAGGCTGTGTTGTGGCAATGCAAATGATGTGATATATGGCATAATTGGGATCACTGTGCAGAAGAAATGAAAATCAGGATTTTTTTTTTGCTCGGTGCTTGCTTGCTCACTCCTGGGATGTTGTGCCATCAATTAAGGGCTCATTTATGCCTTGTGAGGGTGAAAGTCCCCACTTTGAGGCAGGACTGGGAAAACTGCAAATTGTCTCATATTAAATGGTAAAGGTTGAGGAAGTGCAAATATTAATTGGGAATGTTTGGCTGGGGATGGTCCTGCCTGTGCCCAGGTCAGGCAAGGCTAAATTTCTTGTTTTCTGCTAACAGCCAGAGTTTAATGATGTGGATGTGAGTGAAGACAAGGTGTTCAATAAAGGATAGGGGCTCTTGATAGCATGACCCAGAGCCAGCTGTGGTGTTCTGAGGGTGGTGTCAGGGGGAGCCAGGATGTCCCCTCCAAGCCCTCCTGTGGGCTGTTCAGAAAACTGTTTTCTTTTTTGGAGTCCCCAGAGAGCTCTGCACAAGATCCCCTCTCTTCAGTACTTGCTTGGGGTGGTGGAAGGCTAAATCTCTTACTTCTCTGGAGGCAAATCAGCTACTGAAGAGCTGCTGAACAGCTACTGAACAGCAGAAAGGTTATAATGATATTTGTCTTGTCACCAGCTGCATCTCAGTCCTCAGTTACCGGCTTTGGAAAGAAATCTTCAGTGAGAACACAGACAAACTCATGATTATTTTTTTCTACTCTTCAGTTGAAGGAGAAAACAACAGTGGGATTTGAAGGAAACATTTTGATTTCTGTGCTTTACACAGAATGGCTCAACCCTTGGTCAGAGCTAACTCTGTGCTCTGAGGCCATTGCCAGAGCAGAGGAAAAGTGGTGTTTTCATACTCAGGTTGATGGTTTTTGTCCTTTTTATCTGGATTTGTTTACCAGCTACCGTTTTTTGAGGATTTTGAGATCTGAGAGAACACGTACTTCACTAATTTTAGTTCATCTCAGGAGTAACTTGACTTTTATCATATGTCTTACTTTTAATGAGTTTAGGGTTATTTTTATAGGTCAATTTTGTTGGTATACTCAACATTTATTATTATGGAGTACCATAAAAGATGGATAAGACCTTCAGACTGCACAAAAACCTAACAGTTATGAAAATGAAAGATGTCTAAGGATGGTGTCTGGTTACTTGGTTTTCCTAAGCTCCTCCTTTCCCTTGCAAGGCAGAGCTCAGCACAGGCACCAGGAGATCCCAAGGCAGAAGCCATCTGTGTATCAAAATAACACCTTGTTTGGAGGGACATCTCAGGCTGTGAGGGATGGAAAAGGAGATTCTGGGGATGTTTAAACAAATTTGGTGGTGGTTAGAGCAGGGGTGGCAGTGCCACCTTTTCTCCCTGATTGACTGCCACTACTCCTGCAAGGATGCACAAACTGTTGCCTGAACTGTGTTTATTTATAGTCCTTCATAAAACCAATTACCCAAATGTCACAAAATGGTGTTATTATTAGTGCATTTCCTCCTGTATTAGCATGCCCCAAGTTCTTGTGCTGTCAGGGCAGTAGAAAGCTCGTGGCCTTTTACCAGCAATGGCACAAATCACATTTACTGGGCTGTGCTAGAGCTGAAGTAACATTTCTTCAAACTCCCAGCCCTGCAGGCCTGAACAAAGTGTTTTTACAGGAGCTGAGAGGCTGCCAAGGAAAGATGAATTGCTGATCCTAGAGGGAAGCGTGCTCCACACTGATCTGGCTGCTGCATAGTAACTGGGATGGCGGGGTGGTGGATGGATCAGGAGAAAATGGATTGCATGCACAGAGGTGTTCATGGGCCAGGACAAATCCTGGCTCGCCCCTTTTGTGCTGAGGAAGAACTGTGTCTTCTCCATGTTTCTGAAGTGCCCCAGGGCTTGCACACGGGAGAGGTGATTGGGCTAGGGCATTCCCCTGAGAGGCTCAGCCTGCAGAATGGATGGCACAAGAAGACCTATGAGCAGATTCCCAGTAGTACAAGGAGGTCTGCATCAATCTATGACTCTTCCAAGGATGTGAGGGTTGATGCTGTGGTTCTCCTGTTGCAGGCTTCAGGCTGCTGTGTGACTGCCACTGCTCCCCTGAGTCCTAGTGGGTGTTCAGCGTTCGGGACCTTCAGGATGAAATTCTGGACACCCGTGTCCAACTTCTCCTCATTCACCCAGAAGGCAAGCACACAGGTCCATGAATCCCTGTCTGCTGCAGGTGGTCCACTGCCAGGTTTTGGGAGGTCCTTCGTTGGTGCTGGGGTTTACACCTCGGCAAGGTTGGCCTGTGGGTGTTGTCAGCTTGGCAGAGAGCCTTGGTGGAGGCAAGAGGGAGCCAAACTGCTTCCCAAAGGAGACAGAGTGTCCCAGAAACCAGGACTAGATCCTAAGAGACTTGTTTTCTGGCTCTGCTACTGGTCTTTTGGGTGATCTTGGGCAAGTTCCTTCATCTTTCCATGTCTCAGTTTCCCTAGCCTGTAAAATGGTGATAATAATTCAGAGTCAGGCTGGATGGGGCTCTGAGCAACCAGGTCTCCTTGCAGGGGGTTGGACTAGATGGCCTTAAAAGTCCTTTCCAACCCAAAACCCCATTCTGTGATTCTGTGATAATGAGATGCTCCTCCCTTACCCAAAATAAGAATCCCAAACTCATTTGGGACCTGCTGGTAGAAATAAATAATCACTGCTGTGGTTACACAGGAGGTGAGCTCTTATTTGTTGGGGCAATTTTGTCAATATGTAACTTTTAATTTGTTCTGGCAACTGCAGAATAAACTGCCTCATCCTAATAATGCAAACCATTTTCAGGTTGTGCAGAGGAACATTTCCTAACTCTCTCAATCTGACCCTTATGAAACAGGGGTCATTATACTACTTGGAGAAATTAATTGTGCTGTACAGTATCTGTATCTTTCCACCTACATACTTCCATGAAGTTTTAGGATTGTTTTTGTTAGGTAGTGCTGCTGATGCCTCGGCAATTTTCAATGAATATCTAACTATAAATTGCTGAGATGCTTTCCCAATTCTCAGTGAGTTAAAAATGATTTAAGATAGGTTTTATTCATTCTCCTTACAGGAAAATAATAATTTAAGGCAGGGCAGGACCTTTATTTTCCATAAACAAATGCAGGAATGTAATTTTTTTAATGTGTATTGCAATTTTGTTTTATTTAGAAGTTTTACATTGAACTAGTTATGAGCATCTGCTGTGCACATGAGAATGTGCAATTAATTATCTCTTCTGTGCTTTTGCAAACTTGCTCTAAGGAGGTTTGAATAATGAAGAAGCAACAAGAGCCAGTGAGGACTCACCTTCCTCCTGATCTGGTTCGGATGCTAGGACTGTTTTCAAGAGGTTCTTCAGTCAAGAGATGCTGTTGGAGGGGCTATAAGGACAATAAAGCAACGCCCAGATGTGTCTTAGAGGGGCAGACAAATAGAATCCCAGAATAAGACAGGTTGGAAGGGACCACAGAGGGTCATCTGGTCCAACCTCCCTGCTCGAGCAGGTTCATCTTCTAACACATTGCACAGGATTGCGTCCAGACAGTTCTTGAATATTTCTTGAATATTTCTGTGAGGGAGACTCCACGACCTCTCTGGGCAATTGGTTCTTCCTCATGTTCAGGGGGAACTTCCTGCATTCCAGTTTCTGCCTGCTGCCTCTCATCCTGCTGCTCAGCCTCACCAAGCAGAGCCTGGCTCCATCCCCTTGGCACCCACAGAAGGTGTATGCAAAACGCATCCGTGCAAATCTTCCAGGGCAGAGCCATGTGAGGGTTACGCCAGGATGGATCTCTCAGGTGGTGCAGGACCTTGGCCAGGGATACAGATCTGCTTTCTGCTGCACAGCTGAGTCTCAGCCAGGGGCTGGCAGCTGGGGGCTCATGGTTTAAGGCTGCAGCCCAGAAAAGGGCCTGGCTACACTGGGGATGGAAACAGGAGTGAAAATCAGGGCAAGCCATGAGCTGTCATCTCCTGCCACACCCACTGCTGCTCGCGGGGCTGGCGATCCCCTTCCAGCAGAGCCAGTGTCACTCCATCCCCATTGTTTTGCAGCCCTGTGCAGATAGGTAGAGAGGGCAGGTCGCTGCTGTTTCCTGCCTGCATCCTTCTGGCTTCCTCCCCCTTTATTATTTTCTGCCTTGCTTTTCAAAGAGTGCATTTCTCATTCCTTTTGTTGGCTACAAATGCTGGTAACTGAGGCCAGCTGGGAGTGGCACCTCCCTGACAGGCTACAGAAGCGTCAGATGTTTAATTGGCTGCTCCACCCCAGGATAAATAAACCCTCAGAGCCTCAGCCTTGAGTGTTTAATCAGAGGAGTTAAATGTTCAGGGAATTGGATCACTTGATCTCTTTGCTTAGAAGTTTTTCTGCTTCTCCTGGATGAGCCAGACATGCTGACAGTTGGCAGAAATCTTAGAGATGCTTGTGCAGAGGAAAGCTGGAGTCGAAATGTTTTTTTCTGATTGATTCTGGAGACTATCAGATGAAGTTGTTGAAAAATGGCAGTGTGGTTCAAGCTCTCTGACACTGGCTTTTCTTTCTGAACACATCCTTCTCAGCACAACTGTGCTTCCACTTTATGGAGAGAAATTACTTTTCAGTCAGGACTGCTGGAAAACACAACCCAACAGAAATTCACAAGTTTTCTACCTCTTGCTTTTCCCTCTCTGCTCCTTTTTGGCTCCACGTCACTCCTGAGCAGCTGCAGCAGGAGAGATGGGATCATGAATCACTGCCTTGGGGAAAATGTAGATGTTCCTCTCATGTTATTCAGGAAGGAAGTTGAGTAATGTGATATGCAGGTGTTAAGTGCAGATGTGTTTGAGGAGTGAACCCCCAGCCAGCTGTAGGTTGGACCTGGCAGAAATCTTCTTGGAAGCAGAAGTTTGACAGTGCTGTATTGATGTCACATTATTTAATTCTCATCTTAATAAAAACATTTGGCCTTTGGACGATGGTGTCTTTGATTCTGCCCAATGCAGAATGTGTCAGGGTGTCAGCTGAGATGGGTTTGAAAGCATTGCTCCTCTCAGGCCTAGGGGAGTTCTTTTCCAAGAGCTCCAAGAAGAAGGCAGGTGGTTTACAATTGCTTTTTTGTTCTGAAGTGAGACAATGAAGTGAAAAACACTTGTATTAATTGCAAATAAATGATTAGCAACGATAAAAGTTTCCTGATTAATTAGATTTCGAAATGAAAACTCTGTAGAGATGATCACACGCCTAAGGTGCCCCTTTTGTTACAAACAGACATCCCATAATTTATAAACTTTTGTGAAGGGGAGGAAGAGGCAGGAAGGCTTTTCTGTCCCTCCCACCTCCTTTAATTATTACCTGAACCAGCATTAGCTCATAGAAAATAGACCCATACTGATGAATGGGCAATGAGATTTTGTTCTGCCTCCGGCTGTCATGCAACATTCATCCTTTTGAGGGACTTCTGCAAGCTTCATGCACTAATGCTTACATTTTATTGGCACAAACCAGAATGTTTTCTGCAGGACAGAGTCCTTCAGGGCTCTGGCCCATGTTGCTCTGGGGAACCTGGTGTGCTGGGGTCACTGCTGAGGTAAAATAAGTGCTTTATGCTGTTATTCAAGTGCCCATTATACCTTGGACCCCTTGGATTTCTCTTGATAAAATAGTTCATATAACTTTCAGGTTATTTATCTCTTTCCATTATTCCTTTAAAATATGAAATAAAAGTCTCCTTTCAAAGAGAAGAATGGATGCACTTGCATAAAGAAAAGGTGAAATGAAACATCTGAATCACTCTGAGCTACCCAGTTCTACTGAACAAATTTCCTGCAATTTGTGATTCATGTCAGCGCCCTTAAAACTGTGTTATTTCCATCAAATTTATGATGCGTCCTTTTCCCTTCCTGCTTCTAATGAATTACATTCTCACTGCAAATTGGATCATGCAGCCTTCCACTGGCAGGTCAGGGATGTTTGTGTGGGTGGGGACCTTCCACAGCTAAAGGGAGGCATGGGTTATTCTGCTCTTGCAGCTCTCCATGTAGCCCTGAGCTCCCTCTGGCTTTCCTCCCACAGCTGATTGCTCCATGCTCTTGTACCTTCCCTTGCCCCTCTTGCTGATGTCTCATCCCTTGTGGAGCCCCTTCCAGCCCTGTGATTTCTGTCCCTGTGTAGTATTTCCAACAGGGTGCTGCTTCAGCTTTTTACCCCACTCACTTTCAGAGCTGCCCCTGTGGTGCATCCTACCTGAAAAGCAGAGAAAAACGTGACTTCTCTTGAGCTTTCCACAAGGAAAAGTCCAAAAGCCAAGCCATAGGTGAGCATTTTGATCTCCTTCCACAGGGGAAAATAGGGCAGTAATAATAAAGCTCAAAAGCGAGCTTTTCCTCCTGCAGAGCTGATCAGGAAAGGCCCAAGGCTGGAGAAGAAAGGGAAAGATGGGGGCAGATAAAAAAGCTGATCATCTCTGTTTTTCAGCACCAAACTCATTCTTGCAGGAGCCCCTTTGCTGTGCAGCCATCTTCTGCAAAGGTAAAAAAGGCTTTTTTCTGTTTTATATTAGATATAGACCTTCAGTTTAAAAAAACCCCCGAATCCTGGGTATTTTATAGCCTGAGCTATCCAGGATTTTGAGTCATAAACTCACCTCCCACAGCTGGCTGTGCAACATGCTCCTGCCATGCTCCTGCCTTCGTGCACATGGCATTACCCATCCTCACACTGTCCAACGTGTGTGGCACCAGCACAGCAGCTGTACACAATGTGCTGCTACTTCCCATCTGTGGAGGTTGAAATCTTAGCAGCTCCATGTGCCAAAGGCTGGGGTGTGGTTGATATATCCCAAGGATGGGGATCAGTGTCCCTGATCTTTGCCATTATGGTTTATTGCCAAAGCTGCAGTTATGCAGATCTACTTTGCCCCATCTCTGATGCCCTCCAGGGAGCTGTGGGTCCCTCCAGCACTGGATGGCAGGGGCTGGATTCAAGCGTGCCAGAGTGCTCCTGAGCAGCTCAGCCACTCCTGATTTCTTCCTGCCAGTGTTCAAAAGCTGGATTTCATTTGAACGTACCAGGAATTGGTTTCAGCTCATTTCCTGCAAAAGCCAGCAGCACGCTGGGCTGAACACTCAGGGAAAGCCAATTTAAGTACGGCTATTCCACAGAAAGCCAGTTGTGAGCGATCTGTTTAATTTCAGGATTCACAGTGTGTGCTGGCCTGGGAAGTGGCACAGATCAGGGAGCAGAGGCCAGGCTCTGAGCTGCACGTGAGGAGGGTGTTTACAGCAGACTGTGCTGGAGGATGCATCACTGAAGGTGTTTGAAGATAATTTGGGATGGTGATGCCTTCCCAGTTCTATTTCCCTCTTGCAAGGGATAAATCCTTGAGAGAGAGGATTTTTATCAAGGAAAGAGCTTTCAGCAAGTGACTTCATTATAGAATCATGGAACATTTTGGATTGGAAGGTACCTTTAAAGACCACCTATCCCAGCACCCCTGCCGTGAGCAGGGACATCTTCACTGAGACCAGGTTGCTCCGAGCCCTGTCCAGCTTGACCATGAATGTTTCCAGAGACAGGGCACCTACAGCCTCTACCCGTTCCAGTGTTTCACCATACTCATCATAAAAAATTCTTTCTAATCTAAGTTGACCCTCCTTCAGTTTAAAGCCATTATGTGCCCTGTGACATTACCAGCCTCAGGAGGCTTGTCCTGTTCCCTCCCTGCCTGTGAGCACCAGGAGCAAGGCTTTGTGGCTCTGTTTTGCCACTGTGGGTGGTATCAGCTCTTCTGTGCTGTGGTGCAGAGATGCACAGTGTGGAAAAGTTCTCCAGCTCCTCTTCTCTCTGGTTTTGTTCCAGTAGAATGAGCATTATTTTCCTTCTTTCCTGGTTTCCTGGCTTCATGCAAGTCAAGCCCTTTTTCTGAGCTGTGGTTTACAGCTTACCTTTGCTGGAGGGTGCAACACCCTAGACAATGCAGAAGATGATGACATGCCTGTGATGTGCTTAGCAGAAGCTGTCTCAATTTTATGAGTAGAGTTCATTCAACTCATCAATCACAACCATAATTACCAATAGCACAAACCTGTTTGACAGCAGCTTGTTGACCAGCTCACCAGTTTTGTGTTCCTGGTGCAGCCTCTTTACTTCTTAAATTATCAGTGGGAGAGGAACTGTGTTCTGTTGTGGTTTCAGCTGCAGCAATGATAAGCAAATATTTCTTCTTCTTCTTTCTGCACAGAGCTGTTGGTCCAGCTCTTGACCTGTATTGATCACCCACTAGGAACCCAGGCACAGGCAGAGAGAAGAGCACAGACACAAAAAAACCGAGGGAAAACCTAGGAGAGTGGTGAGGTTGACATGCTGCACAGGATCAGAGGATTATTCATATTGGTGGAAATCTCTGGAGGTGTGTACTCCAAAATGGGTCAATTGCGAATTCAAACCAGGGTACTTTGGACTTTTTCCTGAAGGGACTTGAAGTTCTCCATGAACAGAAATTTTACCAGCTCTCTGGACAAGCCATTCCAGTGCTTGACTATCCTTATAATAAAGTATTTTTCCTTAAATCCAGCTCGAATCTATAATTTCAGCTCATTTCTGTTGCTTCCATGGATCAGGATGAAGTGGGGCTCTGCCTCCCCAGCATCCTCCTGATGGGTACTGGGGATGTGCTGTCTGTGTCTGGACCAGGGTTACTATTTTGCCACTGAATTTTGGTGTACTCCTGGTCACGTTACTCCATCTCCCTGCATTGAGGTTTCTCATGTCTAATCATGTCGCAATGGTGACACTTCATACAATATTCAGAGTTCCAGGCACAGTTTGCCGGGGAGGTTTTCAGAGCAGGAAACGTCTCTCATAGCTTCACAACAACCACCAGCCACTCCAGACTCTGCAGTAACATCCACAGTAGCTAATTGTGTCTAGAAACTTTTAGCTTTCCTTCATTTGAAGTAAATCCCCACCTAAAGAGATCATTTCAAGATTGTTATATGTATATCTACATGTTGTCCTTTTACAACACACATACTGTAAAATATATGCATTGTAAAACATTGCCCTATTTAATAGATCATTGTAAGTTGAAAAATTTATGTGGCCACTGGGGCCCACTTTCTGCCAGAGGTATAATATCTCCTTTTGACTTAAATAGCGGGAAGCTGGTGACCACCTAGCTGGAGGTCCAGGGAGCTGGCAAAATTTCCTGCCTGTCACAGGAAGGTTTCACATTACTTTCTTGCATGTCAACTGTGTTGTCCCAAGGCTGCTCAAAAATTTCTTGCTTGCCTTGCCCACAGAAAGCGTTGGGTTGTTTTTTTTTTTTTAATTGGAAACTGTCATGATGAAAATCGTCCAAAAATGGAGAATGCTGGTGAAATTAAAATCTCTATTTGATTTTTGTAGGAGTCTATAGAAATACAGTTATTTGGTGAAGCTCCCAGAGAGTCACATGGGAGCTATCCTCCGGAGAATACATCTAATATCCCTCATGAGTCAGACTCCCTTGTTGTATCATTTCTAATCGGAAACCATTGGCAAAAAATACTTATTTTGAAGTCCCAATTAGTGCAGTTCTCCCCTCACCAACTAACAACAAACGCCTTCAACAGAACAGAGTAAACAAATAACATTTCTTCAGAAAAGTGGATCTTGACAAAAGTCCTAAACCGTTTAATGAGAAATTCAAGTCTTGACAGACAGTGTAGATGAAAAAATAGATGGAAAAACCCACTATGCTAAGTTATGTTCTGAAAGTTTTGTGTCAATTTGCTGAAACTTTAGGAGTAAAGACTCTCAAGAGGGGCAGTTCTGAAGGAAAAAAAAAATCAGTTTCTGTGTGAGTATTGAGAAATACACTGCAATCTGCCCAAATGATTGAGTTTCAGAACTATCGAATATTTGTATTGAATCAATTATGAACAATGTAGAGATCCCAGCTTATTTCCCATGTCATTTCACTTCATTTGAACCAAGAAATAAGTTTATGAAAAGGATGATCAGCACACCACTGGGGAAGAAGACAAGAAACAAAACCTCACTCACTGCATTAAGCCTTTGGAACAAATTGGTCAAACAATCTAGAAGTTTTTATCAAAAGAGGAGCATATTTCACTCTGGGGGTAACTGAAGCACCTAATACAGTTGCATGAGGAAGAAGTGCACTTGGAAATGCTAAAGACAAGAAAAGGTTGGAGGGAGAAGATGATTTGCTTCTCTGTTGTATTCCACTGAAATCTTTCAGATAAGTTAAAAAACAAATCCTAGGCAACAACATAACTTAACATTCACTGAAAAACCAGTAGGTCCATCCAGGTGCTGAGAGGAAAATTATCCCTTCCCGTACTCACACTCCCACCTGCCAAGAACATACCTGACAGGACTCCTTCTGACAAACTCTTCAGTGCCCACACTTGCAGAGGAGGACAAAGAAAGACCCTCTGGCAATTTAAGCACAGCTTTTCATTCCTCTCCTTTTTCCCCTGCCTGTGCCTTTCATGACCAGGTAGATCATGCCATGCAGGTGGCCATTAATATTGGCCCTGGGTGCCAGCAGCAGGTAAATCACGGAGAGCAGGGCTGGCAGGAATTCACAACGTCACTTGCTGCTACCTTTCCTCTGGGCAGCATCAGCAAAATTTGCACAGGTAACTTCTTCATCCCAACAGATGTCTTCCCTAGCAGTTTTCCAGCGAGGGAATTTTTTTGTCCCTTTGGTTGGGCTGGACTGAACCAAATCTCCAGAGAATGAATCACCCCTCAGACTCATGGCTTTGGGGAGGGAGAGATTACCCCTGACAATGAAAAGGCCATAAGCCAAGGGATCTCTCCGGGCTCCCGAGGGCAGGCTGAGGAAACTGTTGCTGCCAGACACACAGGACATCCTCAGGGAGTGTATCCCATCTTCCCTTAGGGGAATGATTTCCACTGGAGATACTATGCAGTATTTCTTGAGGAAGGTGGAAGTGCTGGAGAACAGGACAGAGAGGAAGGGAGAAAGGTGAGGGATGAGAAGAGTATGGTTACAGTTTTCCCTCTTCTCGTAGTGCTTTGTGGAAATACCAGACTAGATTCCATTTGGTGCTGTGCCCTGATGGATAAGGAGCCCTTCAGCTTAATCCAGGAAGGTGGTACAGGGAAAAGGCATTTCCTTTAGCAGCCCAGATCTCTGGAGGTGTGAACGGCCGACAGGGACAGCTCACCCTGACCTGGGACTGCCACTGCGGCTCCCGGCTGTTCTGCTTCCTGTGCTCTGGGCACATGGAAATGGAGAGTAAATGAATGTTACTGTTGAATTGAAGGGCTCCCTGATTCAATGAGGAGACATACCTCAGGTAATAGGGAAGAGATTTATGCCTTGCCCAAGCAGGCAGGAAGGAAATAATTCTGCTAGGCACAGATCGCTCCTTCCGTCTACAACCACTGCCGCAAGGCACCCTGGAAGAAATTCACGTGTTCCTGAATGAAACAAGGCTCCTCTCTACTGCCAGGGTTACTTTAGCAGCAGGTAGAATTGCTTCCTTTGCAACATTTATTTTCTCAGGTAATTTTCCTACAAATCCCCGAGGCCACACTAATGTTCCCTTTTATGCTCAGCTAAGCAGCTGATTGATCCTTGCTGGAGCTCTCCCTGTGTGGACAGCCACAGGGGTCAGAGCAGCACCCAGCAACACAGAAAAATCAGCTCTATGAGACACTCAGCTCCCTACAGCCAGGAAATTTCTTTTCCCAGCTACTCTGCTTGAAACCCTATCACTCTGACAGCAAAAGGATGGTGCCTTTTTCCCTCTAAATCAGGAGCCCTGAAAGAGGAGAAGATTTGGAATCTCTCCTTAAGTGCCCTTCTTCTTCCCTCTGTGCTCTGGACAGTCAGAGCAAAGTGTGTCCGTCATCCCCCGGTTCCCAGTGGTTGATGATGGGATGGCACTCATTTCAGCACTGTTGCATGTTCATAAGTCAGAAAACATCTCCTGACCAATTGCAGCATTGGTGGCCATTTCCAGCATTTATGTGCACATCACTGTGTTTATAGAGCAATGCACAGTTATGAAAGCAGATGGTTTGTTAAAAAATGGGAATGCTTCATTCAGGCAGTCAGGGAGAAGTGAGTCAACAGCATGACTGAACAGACTTTGGGAATGCACAGTTTTAAAAAAGATTTTCTTCATGGGACATAGCAGAACTGCCCTGTCTGGGACAGTGGACAATCTTCAGTGGGATTTTTCAGAAGTGCCTCAGGTTTGCCAGAAGGACGTTTCTTATCCTTAATGACCCGTATTGCTAAATTATTTAGGTGTCTTTGACAGTCTCCCCACTAATCCTAATGAAGGCCAAGTCAGGCTCTTTAATAAGCACGATGCTGCCGTCTGCACCATTTGGGTCCTTGGTAGAAACTGTGCTGCTCGGATGATGGGAGCTGATTAAATCTGTATAGCTCAACTATGGAGAGATAACTGTCCTGAATGTTCCCATTTTTCCTTCTGTCAAAAAAAAAAAAAGACTTATTTGGTGAATATCCATCAAGGAAGGACAAAAATTGGATGCCTGACCACAAAAAGGTGATTTTTACAGCACATCCCACTGGTTTAGTAGTATTTTGTACCAGCATGACTTAGGGGCAATGTTTATCAGCAGGGACTGCAGGTTTAGCATTTCAGGTTGCATCCCTTAATGCCCCTAAATTATTGTCCCTTAAGGTCCAGCACACACCCATATTATTCACCTGCAGGGTTTGCACCTGGAGGAAAATTAAACTGGGAGGTAGGAAACACAGATATTGGGTTCAGGCACAAGGGGAAATTACATGTGCTCTCAAGAGTGGAACACTTCTGCCCCTCAGTTCTGAGCAGAGAACATTCTAGGGAAAAAAAGCAGGACATACTCCATCAACCTCTCCTGCAAAATACTGACTCTGCAACCTAGATGTTGTTGTGCCTGCTAAAACTGCTCAGTGGTGTTGACTGTGTTATCACCTACCTCTTCTACTGCTCCTGAAGGAATAGCTGAGTTCCTTAGTTGGCAAAATCAATAAAAAGAATCATCACGGGAATCTGTGCAATTCCCTCCTAAACGATCCCATGGTTCCCGAGAGAGGTCAAGCACAGATCAGCAGGCTGTATGTACAGGAGGAAGGGAGCAGAAACCAAGTTATTTTCTGTCAGCACTTCCAGAATGCAGCTTCTCACAGTGCATTCTGTCTGTGGCTAAATAGGAAACTTTCCAGACAGCAGATTTTGCCATCAGAAATTGCCATGTTTCTTGAAAGCAAATTCTTTTGTGAGAATATGGTGGATTTGATTATATTTTTAATGGGGAAAAGAATTGCTGTGAGTCATTTTGGATCTGCCATTTCTTTTAAACAATGCAGTGTGTGAATGCTGCACTTGCTGGCTTTAGATGTCCTTTGTTTTGGTCTGAGAAGGAAAATCTTCATTTTCATGGTGGTGTATTTTAATCCTGCTCAATCTTCCACATGTTATGGGGCAGTTTCATTTTAACATCTGTGGAGAACTCAACAATTAGCTTAAATGAGAAATTTATTCACAACTTTCTGTGTCATGAAAGTGATATTCAGAATTTCTCTCCAAAATAATGGAACGAAAAAAAGGATTTCTACAGATTTGGGCTTTCTTCCCAGCAAGGTGCTCCCAGCTTCCAGTTGGCAGCTTTCTTTGGGGCAGGTTGAGGATCGCTGTTCTCTGCAAACATCATGGTCTACTCATATCTGTTGGAGGCTGGAAGTGCTGATGGTGTTCTTGACAGTCGCTCCCAGGCACCACACGGTGGTCACAATTTTCTCAAAAATCACCTTTTTTTTTCCTCTCGCTGCTTGGTGTGACAGCCAACATGTGCATGCTTGGGTTAAAAACATGCTCAGGCAACTTGGAAGAAGAAAAGTTACTTGTAGGCTATTGAACGGAGAGTTGCTGTTCTCCAGGAGCCAAACTCCCTGGAGCTGTCGGGAGAGTGGCTTGGGAACAGGGAGTCTGGCTTGCAAGGGGTTTACTGCCCTGGGGGGGTGCCTGGGGGACCTTCCAGGGTCTCTCAAGCCCCTGGCAAGTACCCTCTTAGGAAGGGAACTTCTAAAACTGGGATAGAAGGAGACAAAATGGTGGGAGAAAAATGGGTCCGAAGAGGAGACAGCTGGCTAAATTTTCATGTTGGCACTTGAAATTCCAGTCAGTTTATTGCTGATTTTTCCGTCCATTATCAAAGTGGAATTAGAGCAGAGAACCATGAAGAGTAAATTTATTATATTGATCTTTCTCTTTTTTTCTTTCTTCTTTTTTCTAAATCCATTTATAGGCATGACCTGTAATAGAGAAGCTATCAGGCACCTGCTTTGACTCCCAGTGGTAGATGAGAACAACTTTCTTCCAATTATATGGATGCTGTTTGGATTGCTCCATGCTAAGATGGCCCTGCATCAGTTAGGACAGTCAGAGAAAGCCTGCTCCTTTCCTAAGGTATCCATTTGGAGACCTGAACCTCAGCCAGATGTGTGTGATCTTAATGAAACTCTTACCAGGCTTGTATGGCTCTGTCTTCCAAGGCCAGAACTCAGCTCTAGTGTTTTAGTGAGTAGATTTATAGGTTGGTTTCCTATGGAATGAGAGTTAGCTTGTGATGGTGTGTTTGTGCACTGGCACAAGCAGAGCTGTGTGTGTCTCAGACCTGTAACTCTGAGCCTCATTTCAGCAGAATTTGATAGAACAGTAGGGAGCTCTGAGGTGTCAGGATAAAGGAGAGCAAAAAAAAAAATTCTTTACTGTGAGAGTGGTGAGGCACTGTCACAGGTTGCCCAGAGAAGCTGTGGATGCCCCATCCCTGGAAGGGTTCAAGGCCAGGGTGGATGGAGCTCTGAGCAGCCTGGTCTAGTGCGAGGTGTCCCTGTCCCTGGTGATGATCTTTGAGGTCCCTTCCAGTCCAGGCCATTCTGTGATTCCATGATCCACCAGTGATAAAAAATTACTCTTCTCTCAGGTGCAGAAAGAGATTCTCTAGGTGTTCACAGTCTGGGGAGATTTTGAGGCAGAGATGGATTGGCTTTCTGGTCCTTTGTGCTCAGCTGCAGCTTGCTCCAGGTGTGGTGTCCTACCCTCCCTTGGAGCACAGTGTTGGAGAGGATGAGCATGGAAGAGCCAAGCAGTAGCATTACTGAGTGGTAACACATAAATGGTGCACAAGGAGGTAATTTGGTGGCTTGATTACATTGTGTAATTACCTCCAGGAGGGACAATGTCAGCTGCTAAGAGACTATTAAATTCAACTGAATAAGACATGCTAGTGGTTTGGTTTTTTCTTTTTTTGGTCTTTTTCCATCTGTTAATTTCCTACCTTCACTGGGTTTAAAACATCTATCAATAGTCTGTTCAAATGCTGGACTTGGCCCTGCAGCGCAGGACTCAGCAGGTACCAGCTGGAAAGTAAAATGTTATTGATGGACAGGGAAGGGAATTGCAGCATGAAGTCTGTTTCCATTGCCCCCTAGGTACAGGAGCACATCTCTATGCAGGGAGGGAATGAGCCCTGGGGTGAACCTTGGGGATGTGTTCATGGGCTGATGTCTGCTCAGCTCCCAGTAGTCTAAGGCAGACTCAGGACTCAGGAACAACAGAAGTGAACCAGAAGACTAAACATTCCTAAAACTCTGGTGGAAAAGATATCAGATTATGTGTTCGCTTGGTGATTATTTTCTCTAGGTGATTATTACTCAAACTGGTAGTAGAGCAATGTTTGGAATACAAATCTATTGGTCTATTGATGCCACTACACTCCTGATCAAATTTAAACTCAGTGACAAGTCCTTAATTATTTTCCTCCAAAAAGGTTCTGTCATGTCCCCATTCCTCCCAGTGTCTGTTTCCCAAATATAGCAACATCACTTGAATTATTGAAAACCAAATTATTTCATGTCTCCCACTTGCCTGACAGGAGCCTGATGGCTATTGACAATGGGCCATCAATCATGTTTTAAAAAGAGCTGTCAGTATCAGTCAGGAGAAAGAATGATTCAAGGACTTGCAGCAAAAGATGAAAGAAACCACTAAAGAAAGGCCAAGTGAAATCTTTCCCTAATGAAAGCCTCAAGTTGTAACCAGAAGCTGTGTGCTTTCAGAATTCCTCACCCAGGCATTGTTCTGGTTGTCTCCAGATAAAAGGAGTTGCTACATCTTGGATTCATGATGTAATTTAATTGGTGCCCAGATGGATTTGTGAACAGTGTTTTAGAGCTTGCATTTGAATAAGCATTTTCATCTCACCTGCAAGTGCTTCAGACAAAGTGCAAATGCAATGAATAATAATGACATTGGCTTCTGATCACCCCATGCCGTGGAAACTCATGAATTAAGTGTTCAGTGGAGGTCAGAACAGATGAAGGGAGCTAAACTCTGCCAGGGGTTCCTCTGGGGTGTAGCGATTTTTAGGCGTTTAAAAGCTATTAAAATAATTTTCCCATTTTATTTTTAGCACTGATTTTTATCGAGAAAAGTAGCCAGCATGGGGAGAAGAGACAGGAGGATATGGCTGCCAGAAAAACAGAAAAAAAATTCTTGGGAGACCTAGGACTGCAAATTGGTTTTCTGGGAGAAGAATTGCTGCCCACCAGAGTTCCTGCTGGGGCTTCAGCAGCCCCCCAGGGGTTTTGCTGCACCCTTTAGCCCACGGGGTGTACCAGGCTCATTTTTTCCCTTCCCAAATCTGGGTGCACACATGGCTTGAAGGGGTGTATCCTGGTACCTGTTGTGCAGAGGCAAACACCTGTGTCTGCTTGCAAGTGAGACATCCATGAAGAAAAAGGAAAAACTGAATATGGGAAGCTCTGATTTCAGAGGCAGACCAGATCTGAGGTCTGAAAGTTTCAAGCAGGGTGGAGGTGGGGGAGCAGCTCTGGTTCCTATCCTGTCCCACAGAGCATGGGAACAATGGTCAGAGAGCAAAAACAGGAGATGCCAGATAGCAAATTATGAAATCCTGAGGGATTTTTTTTCTCCTTAAAAAGCACAGCCATTTCGTTGCTATAGGATCTGAGTGAAACCACATATTTTTCTAGCTCCTACTGTGTTTTTGACATATTTAAGAGTCAAAGCTAGACAAATGAGGAGCTGGGGTATTGGGAAGCCCAGGGCTGGACTCAGGTCTAGAAGAAACTTTATCTGAAGGCAGATTGTCAAACAGCTGCTTCCTAGATTTACTGCTGTTGGCTTTCTTCTTCTGCAAAGCCCTGATGGCAGCCACTGTTTGAAGTTTGCGTGCCAAAACACACACACACAAATATGCATATATGAAAGCACCACGTCTCCTTGCCCTTGGCTCATTTTTTGTACCTTCATCGCAGGACTGTTCCCAAAAGCATCAGTTAATTACCCTTCCTCCTTCCCAGGCGGCTGCCTTTGGACAAGGCTCATTGAAACAGAGCCAGGGTGAATTGAAGTCAATTTGCACACAGGGGAAAAGTCCCACTTCACTAATCCACGTGGCACAACTCCAGCAGAGACATTCATCTCAGTATCTTGTCTCTCTGGGGAAAGAATGAATGACAGATTCTGGAAAGGGCCTGGACCACTGAATTTTTAAAATCTACTTGCTTTTACCTAGCACTGTTGAGCTTGTGATTTCAAGAGCAGGAGACAATTCCCCAAACTCGTAAGATGGGCACAAAGCTTGTTGTCTTGTAGAAGGTGATAAATGGGCGTTCCTCTTATTTTTTGCCCTCTGGGGTCTGAGGCTGAAAATGCAGGATTACCAGCTCTGCCCCCAACACAGATCAGCTGGCATGAACAGAAAAGGGATCACTGCTGCAGAATGAATTGGTGCTTAGGAAAGGTTTTGGGCATATGCAGATTTGCTTTATGTTTCCTGTGGTACATAAATACTATGAGTAAGAGAGCATATGCTCTGTAACAATGAAATCCTTCCACAAGAACCCTGGTAGAACTCTCAGCACACCCCATTACAGTGTCCACTCCAGTGTGGGGTGAGGGAAGGAAGGCTTTTCCAAAGGCTGTCACATGTTCCTTCTCTCACCTGTCTGTGGCTGAAGATCTGTCATGAAAGGACAGAAGTGGACAAAAGTCTGAGGCACTGAATTAAAGAGGGACAGCAGAGACTCAAACAGGCAATAGAGAAATGGGGCTTGACAGAATCTTGCTGTGACTCAGAGAGCTCTGGCTGTGACTGGGTTTGGACACCAGGTGCACTGGGCTGATACTGCTGTAGGTGTAACCAGGATGTGTTTGTGCTTTGTAAAAATCTCGTGAGAACGTCCAAGAGAGTTGTATGTATAGATGTGACCCTTAATGTTTTTTAACAGTAATCCTAAACCCCTGGTGATTCTAAGCGCGTTGAAGCATGTTGGGAACTTGCATTGTGCACACAAGTAGTGATGGTCAGTGGTCAGCCTTGCTCTGACCAACCAGATTATTAGAGATCTGAAGCACCACAGTAGCTACTGCATTACCTGGAAGTGTCTCAATCCTGCCTATAGCATGTTCATCTCCCACGTGGTAGCCATCAGTGGGACTTGTGCTAACATTGCCTTTTCCTGGTCTTAAAATTAAAACTAGACATGGTTAAAGCGAAAAAGAGTTTTATCTCAGTATTTATTTAAGGATCTTTGAAGGTGCACAAACTTTGTCCGGGTGGAATGTGCTGAAAAGTATACTGAAATGTACACACGTGATAAATTGCATATACAATTTATAGGTCTTGCAAATTAGCATATCTATTTGGAATTTCCCAATGGGAGACTTGAATGAGCCTCCCATCCTGTGGAATTTTCTCTTGGGTAAGCCTATCTTAGTTTACAAAATGTGTTCTAGAAGGAACCTCGGTTTTTAGGGTTCTCTTGCTTCTAATTACAAAGTTTCTGGGATGTTTGGTTTTTTGGTTTAATGGAATATTTGGTCTGTGTTAGTTATCAAACTTTGAGAATTACAAGTATGTAGGTTAAAAGCATTAAGGATACGTAAAAACGATAAAAAAGGGTATATAAAAGGGGTATAAAAGAGGTATATGAAAAAGGCAAAAAAATCATCATAGCATCGCTAGCCAGACACTGGCCAATGAGTGGCAGGTCACTGCACAAAATATTGCTGCATTTAGCAAGTGCCAGGTGTGGGGCCTCTCAGGAGATAAATTTCCCAGGCTGCAGCTTATGTTTGTTAATCAAACACTATTTTCTGTGAGATAGCCTGTATTTTGAGAACAGACAGCAGGGCTGAAATTAAATACTGCTCATTTGCTTTTCAGTGCTGAGACCTTCCTCTTTCCTCCCCACCTTTTCTTGCCCATTTACCTGTGGTTTTACACCTTATATTCCCAGCTGTCACCCAGTCCCTCTTTGCCCCTGGATTGATCCAGGCTGCAGTGAGGTTTCTCTTCTCCCCTGAGCTGACCTCAGTCCAACCTGTCTGTTTTCACTGGGCTATTGGATGCTGAGGGTCAAGGCCCCTTTGATCCTAACGATACAGAGGGACAGGGCTGTAAATCTGTCACTGCCTGGAGGTGTGTACACTGTGCCGGCAGCAGCCTTGATCTGACACACCAGGAGCAGGGAAAATGAGTGATGCCCAACTTGACCTCTCATCCTTTGTGTCCCAAGGCCTTGAGCTGATGGGTTCAAAAGCTGGAGGGAGATGGTGGAGTTGTAGACAGACACACCAACAGGTTGAGTGACCCCATGGAGGTAGACTTCTCCAACCCTCCCTTCCTTTCATGAAATCACCAGAGCATGCGGCTGTTGAGCAGAAGAACTTTGATTTTTACTTTATTCCTCTGCGATATTCCAAGCGTGATGACCCACATGGCCAGATGGATAGATACTAGGATGGCCCCAGCAATTCTGGCATGCTGACACCTGCCAGATGGGAATGTGGTCCAGCACAACAAAAATCACGTCTTTTCACATCCAATCTGAATGCAGCTCTCTCTGTTGCAAAAGCACAGTCCTCATCTGGGATGTCTGAGGGGAGTCAGTTGCAGTCAATTTGGCAATGGAAAAGCAGAGTTTCCAGGGACTGTGTGGTGTTTTCCCACCTGTTACCATTGGATTTTAACTGCAAGGCCATGCCCAGTCCCCTGGCAGTGCCAAGGCAATGCAGACTGGTTCTGCACAGAGGATTGCACGTCTGCTGAAGCCATCAGAGCGTGCAGCAAGAGAATGAGGCATGTGTGTGCCATAGGAGGGGACAGAAAGAGACGGTGCAAAGCTTGCCAAAGTCACCCCTTACCAATTTTTGGCAAGACTGGATGAAGCAGGGCGAGTGTGCAGAGCTTGTCCTCTGGCTGCAATGGATTTGAAATTAAGAACTGACTTAATGGTTTGGTGCAACTTTTTTGCCTCGTGCTTTCTGAAGTCTAATGCCTACTGTGGGTTGTGGCAAGAATTCGGAGAGTGACGAGGTGCAGACAGCTTGTGATAGAACATTCTGACTGGACTGAATAATCCTTTACATCAGCTAAGATTTCTGCGTTTCAGCACTTGAATTTCACGGCCCTGTGAGTGTCCCACCATTCTCCCTGACTGCACCATCCCTGCAGTAAGGTTGCCTTCTCCTGGTATCCAGGAAATAAGTGATCTCGGAGAGGTCTCTGGAGATGTGGGAAAAGTGGTGCAAGGAACAAGTAATGTCAAGATAGGCACAAGGAACATCTGTGGGAGGTAATCACCTTGCAGGTTTTGTGGGAAGGAAAGGGACTGTCTGCACACACAGGAAAATAAGCAGGTGTCCAGGCTGTTTCTCCAGGCACAGAAGCTGCCGGTGCTGGTGGACCAACATCAGCCCTCTAAGAACAGGGTGAAAGAGTGAGCAAATGGTTCATTTGTGGCTGCTCTTGCAGGAAAATGAACAGGTTAAGACTGCAGCGCACACTGCAGAAGCTAAACGCTGCTGTGGCTGTGATTGCCTAGAGTGAGACTATTTCTCTGCCTTCTGTTTGTTTCACCTGGCAGCTGTTAGCAGTTACTGGAAATGAGGAAGAAAACCCTTTTCTCTTTTAAAAACAAATCAAATCGTGTTCTTGCAGATATGAAAGAAAGTAATTTTTCTCAGAAGCTTATCTTGCCTTGAATAGAAAGTTGAACTCCTGCGCAGCCTGGGAAACACGATGTTCTCCAAGCTCAGCCTCTCATTTTCTCTGCTGCTCCCCAGATTGAAAAGGTGCTGCTGGAAACTTCCCCTGGTTTTGTACACTGCACATAGCTGAACTCTAGCTTGTGTCAAAGGCCAGTTGTTTGCCATCACCATACAGAGATGAAAACCTCTTCCAGACCCCTTGTCACCTCCCAGTTATTAGACAGCACAGGAGCTGCTACATCTAGAAGTTTGGCTTTGTGGGGCATGTTGATTAATTGAATTTCCATTTAACTCCTTTTTTAGGATTGCCTGCACAGCCACTACAGCTGAGTGGGAAGTGATGTGCACACTCAGCAGAAATGTCTCCCTGATCTCAGAAATCAGTGCTGCAGGGCGAGGGGAGGTCACTGTGCTGGTTGCCATAGTAATGAGCCACCCTGCAAAAAACCCACATCTTTTATCTGCCTTGTGGAAAACATTTCACCCACCAGCAGTCTCTGAGTGAGGGGGGCATTACACTGAAGCATTTAAAATCCCTGCTGCTGAGCCCTCCCTGGGCTCATCGGCTGAACGGATGGGAACACTCCAGGCTCAGTTCAGGAAAGGGAATTCTTGAACAAGCACAGGTGCCTAAATGCCCTGCAAATTGGGGCCTTTGGAACAATTGCTTCTCACTTGGATCCCTATAAGAGTTCAGGAGCAGTAAATTCTGGGCTTCTCATCTGTATTCATGCTTCAGATGGGCTTTTTTTTCCCTTGAGAAGCAAAGGAAAGGAAGGGAAACATGGAAATAGAGCAAGGCAGTTTCTCTGCTGGCGTCTCTTTGAGCTGCTCCAGAAGAAACAGTTCTCTGACACCAATTAACTCTAGCAGGGGATCTGCTGATTTTAAGTGGAACATCAAATCTCATTGAGATAGAAATAACTCTTTTATGCCTACCTCAGTTCTCAACACTATCAAATTCTGGGCCTGGACTCCTGCCAGGTCTTTTCAGAAATAATGAAATGATTGTTCTTACTTCCAAGCTAGAAAGACTTTCAACTGGAAAAAAAAGCATACCCTGCATTTGTTACAATTTTATCCTTCACTTTCATTAACAACTCATTCCTGGTCTAGCCTGGCAAATATGCTTATGATTGTTCAGTCCATTGAATTCTTTTCACTTAGGGTTTTTTTTTCTTGTCTCCTACAGGACTGAAAATTGGACTATGATGAAGGGAAATTTACTTGAAGGCAAGCCAAGGAGGAGCAGAGAAACACGGCAAGCATGATGATGGAGAGACCCACTGGAGCAGGGAATGCCTAGGAGAAGGTAAAGAAGCAGCTGATTTATGACCACCTGGTGAGAAGACAGATGGAAGATGGTCTGGGAAGCTTTTGGAGGAGTGGATTATAAATGAAGTACAGGGGTGCAGGGGAACGAGGCACAAAGCAAAGGCAATAGAAGCCAATGGGGGCTTTTTAGAGTAAAGCTCTGCCACAGCTTTGCAGCTGGAACTTTTTTCCTCCAGGGTGAAAAGTAAATTCCTCAATGCTGCCATACTTGAGGAACTCCTTTTGCGTCTGCCACGTTAACCATATCAGAAGCGAAACAAGAAAGATAAGAAGAGAATTTCCCTCTTGGTATTTGGAAATGAAATATTCATTGCAAACATCTTCCCTTTTGTATAAAAAATGTGAAAAAAATGATTGTGCAAAGTAAATCATCTGTTCCTCATTTCTTCAGTGTTTCACTGAACTTAGAGAAATATTTTGGTATTTGTTGGAAATATTAAGACTATTCTGGATAAGGAGGGGTCTGAATACACTTCTAAATTTCGAATGCCAGCAATGCAAGAGTAAATATTATGGCATTATTAATTATTTGTTTTTGCTCTGGAAATCCCTCTCAGACCTGAGACTGGGCCTGAAAGTGAAACTTCAGGACTGGCCAATGGAGTGAGTGAGACTGGTGAGAAAATGAGAATCGTTCAATTAGAGTTAGTTAAAGATTCTGAAGTGATTTTCAACACCCACATAAGCACACCAAGGGTGAAACGAAGAGGAAGAAACCTTGCAGGTCTATCTTGTGTGTCATAGGAAGTTTTTAGAGACCTCATTAAGACACACTGACTACAGGCCTTTTCAGACAGAATGTATTTAATATGTGACACAAGCAGGGGAAGCACTGAATAATTCAGACTGGAGAGGACCTCTGGAGGACTCTGGTCTGTTCCCCCTGCTCAAAGCAAGGCCAGGAAGAGCAGGTTACTCATGGCTGAATCTGTTCAAGTTTTTAATATTTCCAAGGATGAAATTATCTCATGTCTCTAAACTTCTGTTTTCAAGATTAACCACTGACTGAATGAAAAAACTCAGCCTAACAGAAGACACAAATGAGACACAAATGAGATTTTGGTCCTGTGGTGTGGAGTGCCTGGCACTGAGGACTTCAAGTCCTTGACAGAATGATGTCCCCTTGGTCACCATGAGTCGTGTTCCTGGAGCACATCTTCTGTCCAGTTTGATATGAAAAGCATCTCTCTTGCAGGCTCCGAATGTGACCCAAAGCTTGGTGAGAGGGACAGCTGGGGGATTTTATCAGATGTGGAGTCCTGCCTTGGATTATAATCCCTATGTGCACATTCAAAATCAGCTGTACCCTCTCCCCTCAGGAAGTGTTCAAGGCCAGGTTGGATGAGGCCCTCAGCAACCTGACCTGAGTGAGGGCCATCCCTGCCCATGGATCTCTAAAGTCCTTTCCAACCCAAACAGTTCCAGGATTTTGTGATTCTTTGATCACATGCTTTATAATTGAGCAAATTCCCGAGTGCTTTTTAGGGGTGGGCTCATGAAATCTGACCTGGGACTCTCCCAAGCCCCTTCCTCTCTGTTCTTGCTTTGCTCCCACAGGGGCTGTGACAAGAAGGCAAGGACATTTCACTACTGCTTCAAAATAAACACAGAAAGGACTGAGAGGAAAGAAGTGGGACTCCCAAGACAGCCCCCTCTTTTGTCCTTTTGAATCTAACTAGGCTGAATTTTTACCATCCTCATCACTGAGTTTTCAGAGGAACAAAGCTCTGTTGCAGCAGAGACTGGAGGGGGTCTGGCTTAATCCCATTCTCAGCAGCACAGAGATACTTTGGCATCTGAGTAGATGAAAGGCATGAAACATATTTGTTCACATGGTTTCCTATAGAAACAAGCATACTGTGATTTTTTAAAAATCAGTATCTGTCTCTTTTACTCTTCTCTCCATCCCTTTTTGCTGTTTTTCAATAGTTTCCACCAGATTTACCAGTAGCGGAGAGATTAAAAAGGTCATATGTTCATGCAGGGTTTCCCCCTCCTCAAAGAGATGGCCATGTAGGGGAGCCATTGCCAGAATTCTCATGTTTCATGTGAGTGAAACAACCAAAATGCGAAGTTAAGCCTTTTTAGACAACAGAAAATCCTCAGATGAGAGGTTAAACCTGTTAGCAAGGTGCTCAGACTCCCATGTAAGTGCCATCAGGGTTTTTTACCCCTCTTTACACTGCCTCATTCAGCTGAGAAGAGGAACACCAGGGATCTCAGTGCATTGGGATCAGCCTCAGTAACTGGATTTTCCTGCTCGTTGCTCACTAGGTGGAATGGCAATGGCAAAGCACCAAAAAACAGCACACATAAATAACATTTGGAAATTAATCATTCCATTTCCTGCAAGTGATAAGAAAATTTGCCTTGTGTGCAAGTAATTTGCAGTCATTTATGGCAATTTGTAATATTTAAATACTAAGTAAATTAATTATTTGTCATTATTTTTAGTTAGATGATTTACTGTAATTGCAATGACTAAATAAATCAATTACTTAAAAAAAAGAAAAGCCCCCAGATATATATGGCAAATCAATTACTTAATATTTAATGGGAATTACTCGCTGTTACAGAAAACAACAGAGGAACAAATCCTTTAATGACATAAGCAAAATTCAATCACTGTCTGGGGAAAGGAGTTTCTGTACAACATTACCTTTCTATAACTCACGAGATAATGCAATGAAATAGTGGGAATGCATGGGAATAGTGAGCCCAGATGAACTACCAGGCACCAGGAAGAAAACATCTGGGGCCTGGTTCTCTGCACCATCCCAGTAGGAGGAAACACTGTACCCAATGAACTGCACCTGTGCCAGGAAAGTTGAGAAAACAGATGGTGGGTGCCTGGATAAACACCACCTGTGCTGGAAAAACAAATCTGTTGTTTGGAGTCGTTAGAGAAAGGTTGGAGAAGGTATTGGAGAATATAATTGTTGTGGCTGTGGGAGGAGGTTACTGTTATCCCACACCTTGGACAGTGGGGAACAAATCTGTCTCCTGTCTGCTCACCTCAGGAGGGTCTTTAGGAGGTGCTTCAACAAATTCCAATGGGGACAGTGGGAATCTGTCAGCTTTTGGGCAAGGAAACCGTGGAAGAGCAGATTAGGGCTGATCAGCCTGGAAATAGAGCAATGGAGAAAATTTAGGAGTAAGGGAGGGCTGGAGAAGAGAGGCTCCCATGAATGCACGAGGTGAACTATGGCAAGGATACACCAGGAGAAAACAGCTGGAGAAGGGGCAGTACCCAGGGAATTTAATTATCTTCCAGAGCTCAGGTTATGTCTGATGAGCTTTAAATTGGGCAGCAGCTTCAGTGTTAGTCGTCAAAAGGCAGAGAGGAAGAAAAATGGTGCTGTGCAGTGTGAAAACCCAGCCTCCTTAGGAAACCGGGGTTAGAGCCCACCAGAGCTTGGTTAAATTTTTATCCATAGTGTCCTGTCCACTCTTCTAATCCAATATTCTGGTAAGGGTGTATTTAAATCGGTCTATCCTAAAATATGTCTGGTTAATTCACGAGCAGATTTGGCAGCAGCTTGTCCCATCACTGGTGGTTGCAAATCTTAGCTTTAAGCTCAGGCATGGCTCCCTTGGACCTTCTCCTGTTCCTGAAAAACACTGCTGATCACGAGACACGGGTGCTGATGGAAGGAGTTCACCTCCCATCTCACCTGCTGAATGCCTTTGGAAGGCCTCATTACCATGCAAATGGAGATTGCACACAGCCTAAGAAAAATGCATCTGTCAGGCTGCACATATTGATACCAGCAGATGTGAGCGTAACTGGGATTTATAGAGCGAAGGGATTTCACCTGGGGCTGGTTGGACTTGTCCTGCCACCGGAAACAATGAGGGTTAATTGTGCTTCAGTAATTCTGACATCGTTCTGATGAACAATTCATCTCTAATTGGACCCAAAAAACTGCCGCAGTACTGGGGAACTTTTGGCCTCGAAATGGTAGAGGAGAATTTCGACAAAGAAATTGCAAAACTGACAAATGGGAAGGAGCAATGAATGCAGCCGTGAAAGGGGGAAATGATGAGCTAACTCAGCCATAATTTTGCAATGGATCAAGTTTTCCTCTCACTTACATTGGAGTGAGCCTGTGATGATGCAGGCATAGGGATTAAAGCCTTGAAGGATGTTACTGCTCTAACCTGCCATGGGAAAGCAGCTGGAGACTCAGGGACACTCCCGACAGGTTGTGGAGTGTGACAATCTGGGCACCCAGCTGGAAGTCCAGAAACAAGTGGCTGTGTAGCTTGGGCTGTACGGTGGAATTTCTGCCTGGGAGAATCAGGGCACCTCAAGATCCAGAGGAAACAACTGCACTAAGGTTATGATTGTGCTTCCCTTCCTCCACTTGGGAAGCCCACCTCTAGGCACAGCTAGCCATGCCTCGGGCAGAGTTCCTGAGGAAAGAAGTCATCCAGCTTTGCCAGAGACAGCCAACACAGAAGGCTGTCCAGCTAAAAATATTTTTATATCTTTCTGAAACTTTTTATCTGTTTATAGATGTGGTAGTACACCAGCACCTCCACAGTGATATGCTCTCTGCAAATTCTGCAGAATATATCTTTGACTGGAAATTACAGGAAAATAATTTATTGATGTATTAAAATTGACATGTGCACAGTGGAAGGCATTTTCCAATGCACATATATTGTATTTACTGAGGTAATACTGGCAAGGAGTCAGGGACAATTAACTTTGCAAAGGCCCTCAAGGGAAAAAGACAAAAGCAAGTTTATAATTTATACTAGAAATAACAGGCAAAGTCTGTGTGTGTTTAACCTGAGCTCCAGGATATACATTCCTTGGAAATGCATAAATGCGCTCCCAGGTTTTAGGTCTAAAAATGTTGTCTTGAAATACAGCTTGATTTTCGTGCTTTTCAGACTGTTTGTAAGTGGTTAGTGCAGAACATCTCTGCCTTGGATTGCAGGGGGTGTCTGTACTGCTGTACTACCAATTTTCAGGGCTTTTACCTTCCCTGCAAAAGAAAAGCTAAGAGCAGGTGGTAGTGCAGTGATCAGAATGTATGTCTGCATTGGATAACATTGAAATGAACCCTGCAGAGCTCACAGGAAAACCCTTCAGTTAAGGCATTGGTACTTCCTTGAAGAATTACTTGGTGTTTTTTAGTGGAAAATAGGTTTTGATTTAATTAGGCTTTCTTACTTGTGTTTTTTGATTTTTTTTAATGTCAATGAATGAATATGTACTGCACACCAAACAACGAGTTTTCATGTAAGTTTTTTTTTCCAATACTCTTTCTCCTCTCTCCTTCCAGCTCTGCTCAACATGTACTGGAAAAAAGAGTTGTACACCTAAATATTTCCTCAAAAATTATAATTCTCCAATCAAGTCTATTTGTTGTCTTCTATCTCTGTAAACAGCAGTAGTGTACTTCTGTGTGAGCTATGTCACATATATTAAAAGTGAAGAAGAAGGTGTGTCTGTGATTATTGTCCCCTGTTCCTGACCCTGGGCTCACTTGGTGCTGTGGTGACTCCTGCTGTTGAAACAGGACAAGCAGGTCCTGATATTACTGATAACCAAATCTAGCAGATTGTTTCTGAGGTTTTTTTAGATATCCTAAACTCTTGTAGCATGTTTTAATAAGAGTTTATACAGCTTTGGTAGCAGCTTAGTGCTTTTGGCATGAAAAGCCTCTGGCATGTGCTTTGGCACATACTACTCAATCCAAGAAATTTGTTATTGTCTGCTGTATTTATTTTCACAACATCCTTTATTCCAGCAGTACAGTTCAGCTGCATCCTTCAAAAATGAAAAGGGTAAAGGTAATGTCTACTGCAATATAAAGCCAAAGCATTTAACCCCACAGCAATGTCCTTTCCTCTACTTTTCACTCAGAAATGGGGACTCAGCACTGAAGAAAGCCATGGTTAATTAATTACTTACTCTGAAAGAGTCATCCCAAGTGAACATATTTTCCTCTGCCATAGGAAATGTGGATTTTGTTAGTGATGCTCTTTTCCATGAGTTCTATCTAGCTGAAAAATAACAGCCCTAGATGTTTGAATACACCATCTGAACTAAGAATTGGTCAGTGGTCAGTTAGGGGCTGGAATAACTGAGGAGCAAACCTGCACGGAGGATTTCGGCTTTTTTTGGAGAAATGAAGTCTGATAGTTTTGTGCTTTTCCAGTGACCCTTCAAGGAAAGAAATTGCACAATTCATTTTGATGAAGGGCAAACATTTTCTAAAGAACTGCTACGGCAAAAAAAATCTCATGTTGCAGTGGCAGATACACCAGAAGAAATCATTCACAGCCGCCCGAATTCCTTTGCTCTTATCTTTACTGAAGTCATCTACACTGATTTCTGCTATTTCTCCAGCTAATCCAGCCTCTGCTAACCCTGTCCTCCAAAGTTCTTGGTGCTGTTCTCAACACAGAGCCATCCACAAATTTTACGAGTGCCCCTGCTGGGCCGTATTTCTCTCTTTGCTTAAGAGGATGTCATGCAAGACAATGTCATACTCCTAATAAATTCAAGACATATCTCATCTGCTGCCTCCTCTTTATCCACTTGGCTGGTTTCTCTGACAAGGAATGAAATTAGAAATGGTTTGAGAAAGTAGGTTCTTGAATAATCTATGCTGGCTGTTTTTATCAGTTTATTCCCTAGATGACTACGAAGATATCGTTTAATAATTTTATCTTCTGCTTTTCTGGGTATTAGATTACTGCCATTTCCTTGGTTCTTCATTCTCTCATGAAGGATGAACTCCTCTGCTTGCCTTCCTTGATTCCTCAGGCACAGAGAATTTACAGAGATAACCCCTATATGTGCAGGGATCTTCTCACCTAACTACGAAGTGCAGGAGGAAAAACTTCTGCTGTTCCTCAGGATGTCCTAACTTCTCTAAATATTCTTTAACCAGGTCTTTTCCTATCTTGGTTTGCAGTGCTATTTCTTTGGAAAATGTGTACTAAGCACCTATATTGCCCCAAATAGGAATAATTCTCTTCTAACCTTTCAACTAGTACACTCAAAAAGGAGCTACTGGAAAAGACTGATCCCTCACTGCCAAAGAGTATGCAAACAACTTCCTTATCTGCTAATGATTTGAGCACAAAATGCCCAAAATCTGAGACCAGACGAAGTCACATTCCCTTTTTAAGCATTCCTTGGGTCCCTTAAAGACGTGATCAAGGAGATAGGCTGGAGACAGGAAAGAGATGCCAGAACTGCTCACAGATGTAGCTACAGAAAATTGGTTTATGTGAGCCCAGCAGCTTGGCAGATAATGGCTCAGGAAGTGCTTTTCTGCTTACTTGCCAAACATGAGCAACGTCCAATATCTTAGAAGTGCTCGGGCTTAGCAACACAAACACATTTCCTTACAAAGGTCTGGAGCACCACCTCTGCTCGGTTCCTGCTTTGTGATTCCAACCATGTCCCACTAAATACAGAGGGATGCACGATGCTTACAGGAGCAATTTAATGAACTCCCAGAGGTGTAATGCGAGCCCAGACTCCTGCCACAGAATGGCTTGGGAGATTTTTAAAAAAACAGCATGTGGGTTAATTTTTTTTGCCTGCCAAATGCCTCTTAAGGCTTTTGTCAATTTTCTGTCTCTTGCCAATTTTGGGCAGTGACAGCAAAGCTAAAAAAACCAGAACATAAAAGTTGCCATTGATTTCCAATACAGCAGTTCCAAAGAAAAGGTCAGGAAGGAAAAAAGAAACACATTGGACAAAAAAGTAGCTTCATTGATGTATTGCTGGTGGCACCCATGGAGCTGCCCCAACACAAACAGACCTTTTATATCAACTGATGTGAGACAAAGGTCCTGTAAGGGATGGTCCCTGCAGCTCTTCACCTCTCCCTCAGGGATGAGGCTGACGTGTGTTGGTGTTGTATTTGCTGCTGCACAACCAGCCCAGCGATGCCCCTCCACTGGACAGAGGAGCCATGACTGTGGGAAAATAATCTACATAGAAAAAGGGGAATAATGGATAGCATTATGATAAGGAGACAAAATAATAACTGGTAATACACGAAAGGCAAACAAAATTACTGTGATCTGAAAGTCAGGAAAGGAGCAATTTCAGCACCAATAAAGTTGTCATCATAAAAACATCTTATAGGAAGGGCAAAGAAAGGCTGGGATACAAAGGTATTTCCGAAATTGGATGCAGCATGTTCTGCATCCATCCATTAAATTCAGATGGATTTGTCCCGGTTTTTGTGCTTTAAATCTTTGTGGTAAATAATTCAGGCATTGTTTCATATTGTCTGCTAGACAGAATATGTTTCGAATTGGAGCCCAGTACCAAGTTGTTTAATAGAAATTTTTGTGACGAAAAATTCTTCTGGTACTGACAACATCCTTTACATGAGAAATAAAGAAGGCATTTATGAGAAGCTGCTGTGTGGTTTTGATAATAATGGTAACAATTATCTTGCAGCCTTTCCCCACCCTCAATTGCTACACGTTAACTAATTAACTAGTTAATTAATCCCTTTTCCTGCCAAGGAGAGAGGCTTTGCATGCACAGCTGAAGGAACCATGGCACTGCAGTGGAGTTGAGTGTATTCTTATTCTCATGGACCACTCATCACCAACCTAGAGTTTCCTCTCCTCTCATATATTATTTTAAGGTAGCTGTTTGATTCTTTGCAATGTTTTTGTTTCATTTGCTTTATTTTGCAGGCTAAATGTGAAAGCTGGGAGTACTGGAGAAGTCAGGCTGAAAAGTGACATTCCTGGTTCAGAGTTACTGGCCACCCAAAGCAGGTCACCATCTCCTCTCAGTTCTGACAAAATGGTTCTTAGAGAAGACAGGAATTTTCTTGGATACGTCTCCAAAACGCTGGAGACAGATTCAAATACTGCATCAGGACACCATGTTTTGTCTCTAGACCTGTTATCTTTGTCTGCATGAAGCCCAGCCCACGCTAAAATTCTAGAACTAAAAATTTGTTCTACTCACTATCTCCATGCAAAGGCAGGATAAATACTCCTTAAGGGATTTTTGACAGCAGAAGAGATCAAACAAATCCAACATTTTATAAGGTACATACATTTACAAGCCAGATAACTCCACAAATGTGGGGATTACCAGCTCTTTGCTCACAGACCTTTAAAATCTGCAGAACAGGACCTGAATAGGTTTCTTTGTAGAACCCAAATCTTGACTCCTTTTTTACAATCACACGGGCCTCACTTGAGTGCTGAGATAACTGATTGTGCTGATTGCAAAAATATTCTTGTGTTCACATTTGAGACAAGGCAATTTAATGCCCTTTTTTGTGTTTTGGAGTTGACTGGGCTTTCCCAGAAGCTCTGAGGTTTTATCACCCTGTTCACATTTTGAACTGCTTTCTATGCTTTCACACAAAATAACTGTATATCCATAATTCCATTACTCTGCACCCCCTCTCCCAAGGGTTTGGGATGCACACAGATACCCTATCTCAGCAGAGCGTTGCTCTTTGATCTGCCAAAGATCTGAGTCTGCAACAGCAGAGAATTACACTCAGCTCTCTCAAGTCCCAGCACTTCACCTATTATTTTAAGAAAGTTGTCCCTGGAGGTATTAAATAACCACAAAGTGCTGCTGCAGCAGAGCTAAATATTTACTAATAATGTTAAACTAACACACTGGGGGTTTTTTGCAAGGAAACGTTGGCACAGAGCTCTGCTGTGAGCTACAAGTACATCTCAAGATCTCATAAAGGTAAAGCTGGAGAATTTCTGGTGCCAGACCCAGCATCAGCTGCTGTGAATGGCCAGAGCCTGTTGGTGCCAATGGGGACATAATGCTTAACAGACTGAGAATTTGCCTCCTCTTGCCTGGTGTTTCTAAAAACCTTTTTGGAGCTCCCCAGGTGCTCCAGCTGAATCTCTCAGGTGGAGGAGGAAAAAGGCTTTTTAGTAGCTCCTGAAGGTAGATCCACTTTGCAGAAGATGTCAAACTGGAAATTTGTGTGTGTGGTGCAATTGATGTTGGCACCTGGATGGGTACAAATTGGTGAGGATTTTCCCTGCTGAGCATCCAGCTGCTCTCCCCAGGAAACATCTGCGTTTCTGGCAAGAGGACAGAGTTTTTCACCTGTGATTTGTGAAGGAAGGCAACATTTTTTTTGTCTTTTTCACACCTTCCTTTAGAGGTGGGCAGTTTTGCATTTGCTCTGGTCCAGGCAGCATTGCCAGTCATTCAAGGAGAGTAATAATTCAGTGGCTGAAGGGTTGTGGGATCTCCAGTTGAGAGGGATCAGCCCTTGCTGAGAAAAGCCAAAGGGAGGAAACACATTTTGCTTGCTGCCAAGGCTGTAAGGTAGGAAGAAATCTCTCCTTTCTTGCAGAAAAGGAAAGGGCTGTTTATGAACCCCTCCTGAGTCTTTCCTGCCACTGTCTGGTCTTGCTGAGACTTACCATTTGGAGGAACCCCAGGGTGGAAAAACTCCCAGGAAAGGAGCTTCACTCATCTCAGGGCACCCAGAACAATTCCCAGTGATGGTGTTGGTGATCCAAGTAATACTGAACCCCCACAGCATAAAGCAATGCAGAAGAAAGGGAACGCAGCATTGAGGGGATGAATAATGAGAAAATGCAAGTAAGATTTAATGACAGCCACTATGGTTGTATGGAAAATAGGTCTTGTCATGGAAATGCTGTTATTTCCCTCATATGGGCTTCTGAGTAAAGCAGAACAAAGGAACCATGTGAACAAAAAGTACACTCTAAGCTGATTGGCACATCTTAGAATAATGTGTTGGATGGCCATAAAATAGGACCTTAGAGGTCCAGTCTGATGCTCAAAACACTTTTATAGTCTCACTAAGACTTTTAAAGTAAATATTAAGTCATTGCTAATATTATTTGCCATGTTATTGTATTTTCTCCTCTCTACCCACCTGCCTATATTCATGGCATTTGACAAAAATCAGCATTTTTGTATCTTTCATATCAAACCAGCTTGGGACACAACACTGGAAAAATGTTCAAGGAGGGAAAATGGCACAAGGGTGGCTGCTGATAGACACAAAAGTGTTTCCTTGGGAAAACTGGGCAAAAGTCTGCCCTCACGTGTTATGTATTATGTTCTTGATATACACAGTGAAATACAGGGAGCTTTTTGGTCTGATTGCTTTTTTAGCCACATTAATGGGATCCTGCCAGTTGTTAGTAAAGCAATTAAAGATAATTAAGCTAATGATAAACACTGTGTAGTTTGACATGGTTGCAGTAGTAGCTTCTAAAGGTTTGCCTGTTTATATTCGCATTTTAAAGTGGAGCCATGCTACAGACAGGAAAGCAAAGAGGAACCATTATCAACATGACCTGGCAGGGATTAGGAGGGAGGTGGTTATGGATACAGACTTCCACAATAAGGAAGGACAGGTCTGTGGAGTGTTTCAGGGGGTGCTCCAAGGCCACCTTCTCTTCTTGAACACCTCCTATCTACTTCTGCTGCCTCAGGTTTGTGCTCCAGGTGCTGCCAAAGCCCTTCCAGCACTTCCCAGCCACACCTCATGTTGCAGTCTGCCTGGGAGCAAGGCATCTGTGCCCGCCAGGAGCTGTGTCAGAGCTCCCCGGACAGAGATGCCTTTGCAGACCTATCTCTCTCATTACAGCTGCCAGCTGATTAAATGAAAATTGCAAAGGCACTCTGATGCTGACTGCTGCAGCCAAGTGTTTCATGGCTTTACTTAGAGCTTCCAGTAAGTTACTGCCTGCAACATTGCCAAGGAGGCAGGGAGGTGATGGTAAAAAAAAGAAAAAATTCAATTTTCATTCAAGATGATTTTTCTTTGTGCCTACAGTTGTCCATACACTTACCAAAGGCAGGGGCACACTGTGGTTGCAGGTGTTGTCATTTCCTTTGAGAGCTGTTGGAAGTTTCCACACAGTTCACTTCCTCCAAAGAGTGTTTTGACCTAGTCTTGGACATGGTTTTTCTATCTTTTTTTTTGTTGTTGTTTTTTAAAGGATGTTTTTCAACAAGGCTGTAGTAGACCTTGCAAATTCTACCCTGAATGACACTCTCTATGAAGGGTGGGACTGTGAGAGGGAGAATCACCTCCTAGGAGATGGGCATAACTTTTATTAAACAGGAGATTCTGGTGCATCCTATGCAAGACAAGATGGATGGCCTGGGGAGGGGGTTGGAGAATTTTTGCAGTGGACCCTTCTTTACTGGCAAAGTTGTAGATCACAGCCCTTTCTCCACCTCCTCTTCAAGGAGAAAAAGCAAAACCTCTCCAGCTGCTCTTTCTCTGATTGTGAAAGCTGAGCCTATTTTTGCAGCAGCCGTTCCAGATGTTTGCAGCTACTCCAGTAGATGTTCCAGTCCTGGAGCAGAGAGGGGCCCTAAAGGAAAGAAAATGGTCACCTGACTCCTGTGGGATGCCTGGCCCATGAGTCAGTGTGCTGGGGGTCAAGGAGGAAAGGCATTAACTTCTTGTTCAAGTGCACCTGAGGGTGGACATGCCAGTGGCAACCTGGGATCGCTGCCCCAAGGTGCTTGGTGCTGTAAAGGTAGAATGAAACCTCAGAAAAAGGCAGAGGAGTAGAGTCTGAGTAAAGGAGATAAAAGCTACAAGCCCTTGATGAAGCCATCTTTGTCCAAAATTTGTTTCAGCAGCTGTTTCCAGCAGTGGTTTGGCTGTGAAGGGCATTGTGTCAGCTGTCACCACTGCTTCACTGTTCTCTTTGCCTGAAGTGAGAGTTGAACGTGGCAGGCAGCTCAGGAAGGAAAGAAGAGCCTGGTTTATTTATTCCACACTTGCCAGCCCCATGGCCGAAGCCCTCCCTGAGTAACAAGATGAGCAGTTTCAGGTCGCTGCCATGATCACAAGCATCTGCTCTGACTAATGGCATAATAGTGGGGCCCTTTTGGCTCTGGGTTTGCTTGAGGCTCTTCAACGCTTTTGGTAGTCGATCCGTCACCAGTCCTATCATTTGCAGCATCTCTCAGAGGAAAGGATGCTGAGACATTCCCCATCCCAGCCTGTGGGCTGGAGCATGCTCTGTTTGCAGAGCCCGTAGCCCTTAGGCATCCCTGGGGACCCGTGTGGACCCAGGACTGGACTGACAAGTACAGCAGGGACACAGAGAGAACTCTGAGCCTTGCTGCTGGCCCGTGGCTGCCCTGCTCCCCCTCTCTCACTGGGCTTTGCTTGTGGCTCAGCTCCGCAGATTCCTGCTTGCTGGGCTGGCATTTTGCACTCGGATTCTCTCAGCAGCAGAGCTGCACCAGCGGCGTGCCCTGGATGGAGAGCTGGGTGTCTCTCCAGTTCTGCTATCCCATTCCACACCTTTTCCTGTGGCAGTATCAGGAGCAGGCCAGGCATGGCACAGAGTTTGTGTCCTGCACAGCACACTGGTGACTGTACAAGCCAAAAACCAATGTCGATTCAGCCCTTTATAAACGCCTTTTATCTGAGGCACAATCTCCATTCAGTGTGGGGCTTGGTTGCTGAGAAACCTTTCTGAAATCTTGCTGGAGAGCTGGATTCTTCAGCTGGACCACTTGGCAAAGACCAGACTGGTCTTTCCCCATCTCCCCAAGAGGCAAGAGAAAATAGAAACTGTGGGGCATTCACATCTCTGTCTCTCTTTTGTGCCTCTTAAAAGGGCTTAAAAATACAGCTGCCTGTCTGAAAACACTGTCAAAGCCACAGAAGGAACCGGCCATAAGATAAGCCACCACAGAGGGACCTTGAGCTAAGTACAGATGGCAGAAATGTACAGCAGGAAGGCGCTGATTCCAGGCCTAGCAGAGCTGAGGTCTCCTGAGCACATCCTGGGTAATGCATCCAGCCAAAAATCACCACTGTGTCAAACTGTGGGAAAGGAAGCAACTGCTTGTGCACATGCCACCTCAAGTTATTGGGAACATTGGTGACCACCTTGTGGATACCCTGGACTAGGGCTGTATATAGGTGGCACTTCCAGAAAGACTCCAGGATCCTCATTGCCCAGAAGCCCAGGGTGCAGAAGGACCAATGGGATGCCACTGGATCCAGGGGTAGTGACTATCTTCTCATTGATCTTTCTCTCTCTCTCTCTCTCTCTCTCTCTCCCTCTCCTCTTTTTTCTCTCTCTAACTCACATTTACTGTTGTAAAAATCCATATAATTGACTTTGGCCTATGGTCTCATTTACACCTTAATTTGGGCAGAGGCATCTCTGACACAGCCTCACACCTGGAGTGCTCTGCACCTGGGCACTGTTGTTAATCCTGCACCATTACCTTGGAAGAAGAGGCAATACAAAGGACCTGAGACTGAAGCCTCTTTCTCAGGTTATTTTTACAGATTAATCTTGCAGTAGCAAACACCTGGCCAAGCCCAGCCCATTTCCCCCTAGATTTGCATCTCAAACCAGATTTGTGTACTAGAAGACAAGAACTTCAAGAGGTTTTTGCTGTAGCTGCACTATAAAGAGTCTCTCCCACTTGTCTTCTTTCCCAAATGAGTTTTTTTTCTTAGGATTTAGTTAGGATTTCAGTATTTGTGCAGCCATCCCAGGCACTTTGCTCTACGTGGGTTCCTCTTTTCACGAAGCACAGGAGGAGCATAATGACCTCGGAGACATCTGCTACTGTGTTGCTTGGGCTGCAAGGTGGAAGGGAGTAGAGACTCAGTTAAATAGTGGCAAAGCAATAAAATATTCTTATTTTATCAGGAAAGCGAGTTGAAAGGAGGTGTTACAAATTTTCAAGTCTTCTAGACACCCAACTGAGATATCCCGAGGAAACCTGATTTATATGAAAAGCTGAAAATTCGATGCCTGAAAATCAGAACTTTTAAAGCACATCAAAATTCAAACCCCAAGACTGTTATCTGGATCATAAAACATTCTGGAAAGCCTCAGCTGAGGACCTTCTTCATAGGACCTCCTGCAGGAGCTAGAGCAGCCCTTGGCACCCTGCAAAAGGCTGAGGAGCAAATGATAATTTCAAATACAAGAGCCTGATGGATTTCCCTACTGGTAGCAGTGGGAAATACTTGTTAAACTAATAGTCCAAGTAGTTTCTTGTCATGTAAGTTCAGTCTTAACTTATTAATTACGGTTTCTTTTGGTTGCTGCATGACTCTGGCTGGTCACTAGATGTCACTAATAATGAATAAGAAAGAGGAACCTCAGGGGAACTTTTTGGGGAGGCAAAATTTAATGGACGAAAGCACCTGGGAGTGCCTTAGCCCAAACCCCTGTTAGCAAAAGAGTGGCACTCAGGCACCAGAATGGTTTGAGCAATTGCTATTGTAGCATTTGCAAAATGCCACGCTTATCACTCATCCATTTTTTCCAGTGCATGGAAACCTTCCTGCCCTATTTCCTACCACTGGAAGAAAAAGAGTGGACTTGAGCAGGCCAGTGTGAAATGCTGCCACATCAGTCCCACGGCTTATGGGGTCTCCTGAGGAGCAAGGAGCTGTCACATCTGAGACTTTGGCATGCATTTACTCAGGCATGGCCAGCATTAGTAAACTTTCCATCTGGCTTCTTTATGATGTAAAAAAAAGGTCTTTATTACACTTCGTGGTGCATCTTCTGATGCAGTGTCCATTGCTTTTGGAGGAGCAACCAGCACCTATCACACACTTCAGGGACTTTGAGGAGCTTGCTGCTTGTTAGCATAAGCCCATGGCTCAGTGAGGATTTAATCCAATAAGCACAGCTACCATCACACCATTAGTTTGATGAATAGATACAGCCAGAGCCTTAGATGTGTTTAGCTCAGGAGTGAATCCATCAGGGAGTAAAGGTCATCCAGCTCACCTCATCCACGTGCTAATTGCATCCAGCTCTCCTGTTTAAGGCACTTTTTAAATTATATTTCTTTTGGGTGGTGTCTTCACTGGGAATATAAGTGAGTTGTGCCAGAAAGACAGACAACACAGGAATTAACTTTCTCTGGGAGGTAACTTGTCAAGCACAGCCTTGGGTTGGATATTTACAGGACTCCCTGAAGCACCTCAGGCCTGCTCAGTTCCAGCCTGATGTCTCAGTCCCACGTGCCCAGCGAATTTGGCTGCTTATGGGGACACAGGGATGGGCTGGACAAGCCTGTCCTTCACCTCGACCGGCTCAGCAGTGCACAAAATGTTTGAGAGCCTTAAAGCAAGTGGGAAGGAGAGGACATTCTCCCATTCTCCCTCTCTTGGAGCAGCAAGAAGAACTCAAGCAATGCCACCTGCAGAGAGAGGGACAAAAAAATGGCAGTAAGCGGTTGAAAGATGAAACTGAGACATTTAATTTGTAGAGCTGAGTACACTTGTTTTCTGACACCCTACAGCAGTTCTGCTTCATCTGTTGACCTGCAAGGAAACCTCTACAGCTCTAGACAGGACCATCAGTAAACACCCTTTCCCTATTCTTTTTCATTTTGTGCCTAATTTTGTTAGCTTCTTTGTTTCTTGGCAGAAATATCTGCCAGACACCAGCATTTTTAGCCAGTGATAAAATCCCAACATTTCAGAAGTCATTTTTGTTTTAAATCAAATTTCAACATAAAATGCTCTTCCCTCTCCCTCCTCCAGAAATGTCTAATGAGAATAATCAAATTGGATGGTCTTGACAACATCAAATAATTTTGTTCCAACAATACCTAAATGTTCCATTTCCATAAGGTACACATATTGTTATTCTATAACAAAGCATTATACCAGCAAATATTAGTAACACAACTGAAATATGATATTAAAATTAATGTTTGGTATTATCCTAAAAGTTCAAGTGAAATTAATGGAAATGGGTGAGCTGAAATAAGAATTTATTTACTTCAGCAGGATGAGACAATTTGGTATCAAAAGAAACTTACTAAGAGTTTTTTTCCAGGGCTTTCCTTGTTCCATAACGTCCATTGAGGAGAATAATATTGCATTTCAGTAATTATGAATTTATTTAAGAAAAAAGCCCCATGACTCTGAAACATACAGAGACACTCACTAGGCTTCTCAATAATCTGTGGGCCAGTGAGGGGCTGACAAGCAATGCATCACCCTTCCTACCCGCAATGAATTGATTCTGTCACCAGCAAACTAAATGCAATCAAGCCCTTGACTTGGATCATAAATCCTATGTAAGTCACAGTTAGCAGTAAAGTGAACTGAAGCAGATAGAGGAGTCTGACAACAGCCTGGTCCAGCAAAGTGGCTTCAGTAAGGAAGAGGAATGTAAATATTTTATCTCGATATCTGGAATACTTTCTAGTTTTTAGAAATCCTTGTAGTAGGAACATAGAGAGTTGTAGCATGTCAGTATGACAGATCCTATCATCCTGAGCTTTTCCCATAAAACCAGAGTGCCTGACCAAGTGATTATCAGGGTGTTTAGGTCCTGGGGGCCTGTTAGTCTGAATCTGCTGAGAAATTGCATTGGGTTTTTTCTTTAGTAGACCAATCTGCTGGGCAGACAGACACTGAGACAAAGGAAGCCAGTGGATGTGATCTTTTTGGATTTCAGTAATGCTTTCCATACTGTCTCTCACAGGATCCTTCTGGACAAAATCTCCATCCCCCAGATGGATAAACACATTCTGTGATGGGTGTCAGGGGAGGTTTAGGCTGGATATTAGGAAAAGGTTCTTCACCCAGAGGGTGATTGGGCACTGGAACAGGCTCCCTAGGGTAGTGGTCACAGCACCAAGCCTGACAGAATCCAAGAAGTGTTTGGACAATGCTCTCAGGCACATGGTGTGACTCTTGGAGATGGTGCTGTGCTGGGCCAGGAGTTGGGGTCGATGTTCCTTGGGGGTCCCTTCTGTGATTTTGTGATTCTGTGAAAGCCCTTGCTAAAACCCCTCCACACGGAAATTCTACAGAGCGAGGCACCTTCTGTACAGCAAGCAGTTCAGACAACTTCATGGAGAAGCTCACCTAACACAGATCTAATTGTCTCTTCTCCTGAAAACTGTGTCTGAGGGGATGTGACCAGGGCCCTTGTCCCAGAAAGCTGTGCAGAGGAGCTTCAGTGTGGTAAAGGATCCCTCCCACACTGGCAGCAGCCAGACAGCAATGCCATCCTCCAGCGGGAAGCTCTGTGTCTCGATGAAATGGCATTGATGAAAATGGTGTTTGCAATGGGTCAAAAGGATGGGAAACTCTGGGTGACAAGACAAAGAGTTGGGAGAGAAAGACAGACACTCACATCCATTGAAAAACTTTGTCAAGGCTTCCTCTGCTGGGAAGTCAGGGAGAAGGGTGGACTTTCCCCACCTTTGCAAACTATGGATGTGTGCTCTGACACCGAGTCTGCTCTTCATGGCTTGGCAGAGGCAGCCCCAGTGCTTTGGTGGTGTAAAAACTGACAGGGTAAAAAAAAAAATTGTTGTAAAAAATTGACACAGCCCTGGTGTGTGGGCAAGCAAACATTTCCCTGAAGATCTGACTGATCACCCAGAGAACAGCAGCACTAGAGTTGAGGTGGCAAACACCAGTCAGATGTGTTGATTAACACAACCTGAGCATTGAGCATTTAACAAGATCTTTTTATGTTAAACATCTTAGGCCCAGCCTTGGAAGGAGGTGGCACAGCTGAGGCTTTCTGTGCTGATCATGTATTCAGATTTTATCACCATGTACTGAAAGGCTCTTGATTCACTTGATTTGTGACAAGTTCAAACATTTTCTAGTCTAACTGTGCTCTGCAAAGACAATGATGAAATCACCCTTGGGTTTAGTGCTACCCAGGATCAGTTAAGGCTCCTGTGTTTAGTATTTTAAGATCTATTGAGACCAAACTCCTTCACAGGCAAAGAACAGAACTTCATCAACAAACCAGACAGCATGATTAGGGGAAATACAAGCAATCTTCTTCACCTCAGCTTTACCAAACAAAACAAAATGAAAAATATTGCATTATTCCTCAAATGAGTTAGGGAGAGAGCTGATTAAAAAGTGTGTGACAGAACATATTTCTCTTTGAAGATGGTATTTCATCAAAATAGGCTAATTCTGAATGCAGTAATATAAAAGGAAATTTGTTTTTGAAATGAGGCTGGAAGAAAAAAAGTTTGAATGTTCCTTTCTAAACTTGTTATCTCTGAGATTTCCTGAGGCATGGCTGCAAGCCCACAGCACTGGAGATGGTGCTTTTTTGTTTGAAAGGAAGGAGGTAGACACTCATAAACTCATCAGTCTGGTTGTGATGCCCAGAATGACACTGACATCCACTCATTTCTTTCACAAGTCCTTAACGAAGACTAATTGGAGGGTTAAAAGCAGTCAACTCACATTTATCAAGTCATGCCTGAACAAGAGCAGTGCCAGTGATGGCATTTGTTTTCCTGGGTGTCCTGCCTGAAGGGGAAGGGGAAAGTGGTGGATATCAGTGAGTGTATCAGCTAACATGAGTGAGATCTGATGCTGCCTGCAGCAAAGCAAGTTAATACACAGCGTGGGTGAAGTCACCAGGAGGTGCAAGCAATGCCTGATTCTAATCAACAGATTTAATAAACACAGAAATGTTTAACTGACATGTCCCAGACCAGGTTTGAGAGATTTAGGGTGGCTCTGAGGGACAGGATTTGGTCAGTCTTGCCTGGATGAAGTAGGAAAAGGATCTGCAGCCTCTCAGGCGGCATTGGCTAAAGACATACTTGGTGCGACACACAGGGCAGGAGAATTCAGCAGTCTGAGATGAGGGCATGGATTATGACACTGAGAAGAAGGGAGATGTTGGGGATGCAAAGGACAGACACTGCTGGGGGTGCAGGATGCTCTAGCAAAAAGGCAGAGCTGATTTGGAACAGTGAAAATGGGAGTGCAGCTTGAAAGACAGTGGTTTGCTCTGCTCACCTCAGTGATGGCAGGGTCTCGAATCAAGATGGTGAAGCTGTGATCCAAGAATGATGCAGGGGCACTGCCAAAATGCCAGTGCAGAGAAAGGAGCAAGAGCAAGACAGAGGGGCCATTGGTAACATGCAGTATGAGAGGAAAGAACTGGTTATCCCAGAAAAGAAGAGACTGAGCAGAGATTTTCATTTATCTTTTAGTAGGTAAAAGGTGGTAGTAAAGAGGTAAGAGGCTAATTACTCTCTTTGTTAGGCCTAGGAGAGGTAAAGTGGAAAAATCAGGAGAAACTTCTCATTTTCACAAGAATTTCTTGCACTTTCTCTCATCCTAATGAGCCGACCTCAAAGAGGGGTGTTGATCCCACCAGATCATTCCCATTCCTGCTGGGATGGTGTCGGAGCTGAGTGTGTTTCAGAGTGCCAGATGACCTGGAGGTGACAGGTTTGGCCTGGGCTGCCAGGAGTCCCTGTAAAAATGTGCATCAACCCATTCCTGAAGCAGGGAGGTGCTGTAATGTGTAAGGGTGGTGAGGACCTCAGCGGTCCCAGTCTTTGTGGAACCCTGTGTTTGCTATTGCAAGAAGCAGTAGAACACCCGTGAAGAGAAGCTGCCTACACAGCTCCCAGACTGGGCATTCTTTTCTCAATGCCAGATGCAAAGGCATCTCACAGTGTAACACTGTTGGGAACCTGAATTTGGCCTTGGTGCTTGAGAAAGGGAACGATCTGAACCAGCACCGCCTTGTTTGGCATTTCTCGGCATAACACCAATTAGTTTTCAATTAGAAGATTGATTCCAACTTTCACAGCACGCTTTGGTGGGAACAGGGCTTTGATTGTCATTTCCTTATGCATCCATGCTAACTCATCTGTGTGAAGCTCAGATCCACCATGATTCAGACAAGCTGACAATTCCCTACCGTCAAAGGCAAATTTTCTAAAATACGTAACTGTGAAAGGTATTTTTAACACGGAACATTGCATCAATTCCAGGTATTCAGAAGCATATCAGATTCTCTTGTCTGGCACACTTCCCTTTGAGATGAGCATCTAATGAATTGTCCACAGCTTCAATCTTGCCTCAAATTACCTGCTCTTTTGGAGAGGCATAATGAATACAAATTGCAATATAGCTCTGACACCTCTAACCAGTCACTTAACTAACACATGGTGGCAGTCCAGGTAGAGCCTGCCAGTCCTCCTCCTGCAAGAGGAAATAAAGAAATGAGAAAGGGAGAAAAAAAAATCAGAAGGGGGAAGAAGAAGACAATTCACAGGTGTTGGAAGCTTACTTTGAATTGCAGCAGCACCACTGGTGTACCAGGACAACGGAAGAAAAGAGAGTTTCTGGCTTTTAGTAGGAATTCAACACCTGAAAGATTTTTCCACTTCAAAAGATGCTTTTTGGATGGGGAGACAAAAAAGGAAGGGATACCAAGAAACCCTGCTTCTGCTGCCTTCTCACAGAGCACCTGGCTGCACTGTGGAGCTCCATGCCACTGGCAATTGTGGCTACTGAAAACATCAGAGCATTGCAGAGAGAAAGTTGACAATTAAAACATTTACCTTCAGAGTCTAAACCATATTGCTGAAGAAAGGTTGGTGTGCTCACATTAGACACTGTTTCTTACCAGCTAAAATTAATATTTCCCTCCAAGTTAAAACATTTCATTTTCTGCCAGACATAATGTGTGATGTACAGCCCTGTGAATTAATAAAGAACTGCCTCCCTCCAGCTTAGCTTTTCCTGCTGAGTCTGATAATGAAATTTAGTCTTCTTTTATATACTCAATTAAAGTAAGTTAAGAACTGAGAGTGTGACTTCATTTATTCTTTGGACAGCATGTATTTTCTTTGTGCTACATCAGTGGTGAAGTGCATAACCCTGTCTCACCCTGATCTTTTGAACTCTCTCATTTGCTGGGAATAGGGAGGAGAAATGAATTGGCACGAGCCGAAGCTTGCTGCAAACAGCAAGGACCTTCCCATGGGAGTCAACATGCTTTCATTCCACTCTTTTCATGGCAGATTTTCTGAAAGAGCTGAGTTCTCCTGCAGGGGCCAGACATACAAAAGAGTTGAACAGGTGGGACACCTGGGAAAATCTACTGGTAAACATGGAGCAGAGGCAGCAGGAAGCAGAGGTCTCTGGGAGGGCTGAGAAGAGATTTTTCTGAGATCCTCTCTCAGAGATCAGTTCCCACCTGTTTTCCTGCTGCCAGGTTGCAATGGCCCCTGAGACATGCTCTGCAGACTTGCTTTGGAGAAAGAGTCCAGCACAGATTTGTTTACCCTCAGCCCTGCTGAAAGAGTGCAGCTGCAGTCTCACTTTATTAATTACCTCATCTCTAAACCACACAAGGTCTGGATTTACCTTATGGCTTTACTTATTGCTCATGCCTAGTCCAAAGTTCAGGGCAAAAGTCCAAAAGTGTTGGATTCTGAGGGTGACTGACACAAAACTGCTTTTCTGTTCTTCACCACTGCTGTGATGATGTGGTCCTGACCTTCTCCAGGGTGATTTATCAACAGCTCCAACAGGTGCAAGGCCCTGAGACACAGGAGTTATGGTGCACCTTCCTCCAGAGGAGGCTCAGTTCATCACCTGCACATCCCAGACCAATTACAACACCCTGGTTCACTCCTCACCAGGGCTGCACTGAGCAAGGCTAAAAGACTCATCAACCTGAAGATTTGTTGCTAATTATTGCCTGCTTGGAGGATATGTATTTCATCATTTGTCCAAGCTCACCTCCAGGTTTTTTTTCCTCTGCCTTTCTCTAGGGTCCTTTACTCCTGTACATTCCCACACCTCTCCCTGCTGTCTGGTTGCCCTTTTTTCCCCCTTTTCCAGCCACCTCTGGGCACAGTGATGGGGTGGCCCCTGCCATACACCTGTAGCTTAGGATGTGACCTGTCTCACACAGGTCACTGCTGAGCACTGCTCTCCCAGGAGATGGAAAAGCACATTTAGGCACCAGGTTTGAACCCACATGTCCCTGCTCTGGGTGCAGCAGCTCTTGTGACTCATTTGTGCAGAACTACACATGGAAGCAGCTGCTTTCCCTGACTTGTGGCTACAGGGCTGCTAACCACCTGTCTCTGTGGGAGTCCAGCCCAATGTTGTAATTATCAAAGGTACTAATAATTAGACAATATCCCAGAGGATGGAAAACCACACATCCTCTTGCCAAAAAATTCAACTTCTGTGGAAAAAGCTGCAATATTTTGAGGAAGGAGCCACTGAACTGTTTTTAATCATGGATTTCTTTGTCTGCAGCAGCATCTTGGATCTCTCCTGGCCTGTGAAAACCCCCAAACCAGAAAATTTAAGGAAAAAAAAAACCAACCCAAGCTGAAAACCAACAAGGCTCATAATTGAATGGAAAGAATTAGCAATATCACTGCTGCTGCCAGTGACAGCGGAGTAGGGAAGGTTCAGCAGCTCAGGGCTTGCTCTAGTGCCCTTCACTGGTCTTTCCTGCTGGCTCATTAGGTAGAACTCTCACAAAACAGTCAAAAAAGGTTTCCCCTTAGAAAATCCGTTCAGCAAAATTATCCATCCACGAATAAATGTCAAGACAAATCTTTTCACCTTGCCCAGGTCGTTCTGATAATGTCAAGCCAGTGCTTTCAATCCTCCTGACGATTTGTTCCAATGACAAAATATCCTGCTTCACAGCTTTCTCTGTTAAATTCCATTTTGGCTTTACACAAACATATTAACATTCATTTTCATTTAAATGGACCTTGCAATTTGCAGCATTACTGCTTTGGCTTCAACATTTTTAAAGCCAAATGTGTGCTGCCTACTTTGCTGTGGGTTGCTTTGGCGTTATTGGATGCAAACAACCGTCAGTATTATCACCAAGTTTGTGAAACATGTTTGTCCAGCACTGGGCTGTACTGGGAGTTTTTAAAAGAAGGATTTTGCAATAAAATCTCAACCTTTTTGACTGTTCCATTTACGAATTAAAGAGAGCTTGGAAACAACAGAACCTGCCGTGTGATGGAAGATCCTTCTTTCATGTCCCTTCAGTTGCAAACATAGACACATGGTTTGGCATTCAAAAGCCTTCAATCAATTAGCATATTGGTGCTAATTTAGCAAAGGTTTTTGGCATGTCCCAGTTCTGCTGCCTAAGCCTTCCTTTGCCTCCCTCAGCCTGATCCCCTCCTGAGCTCACTGCTAAGGTGAGTACTGCTCCCAGAGCCACGTTTCATCCCTCAGCTCCTTCAGTCTGGTGGGGTCACCTCCCTTCCCCCCAGCTCCCTGGACCCTGCCTTTCTTTATATCTGTCCCCTGCCCAGCTGGAAAGTGGCACGTGGGAGATACATGGTGCATCTTGCTCCATGTCCTGGGTGGCAGGCAGTATCTGGGAATCCAGCTCAGTGAGACACTGAGGGGAGAGCATTTCCCCTTTCTTCCTTTTCTTCCCTTTCCCAAGCCCTGCACTGAGTCACCAGCTTGACATTGTGAGGAAGGTCCCTCACAACCAAAGCATCAGAAGAGCTTTGCAGCTTTTCTGAAACACCAGCTAAGGAGGTGTCACACAGCAGGTACAGAAGGAAATCTGCAATCCCACCCTTGGCCTTTCTAAGTCTCTGCACTGCAAAGCATCTCTTGTCCTTGTGGACTAGTTGGATGTGAGGATTTCATCCCATGTAGGCATTAGTGTAGTGGTTTTGTTCGCATTTCTTACCTTCTGTGCGACAGGAGATTTGGAGAAATGCAAAGCAGGCTCAAATGTAAAGAATGTGAAGAAGTTTCTTACTAACAGAATTAAAAGTAAAAAGAAATAATAAGAAATTAAAACAAAACCCCCTTTTCTCCAGCATCTCCCCTTCTTACCCAACTCGCACAAAGGATAACAACCTATGATTCCTGGTCAGCATCTACACTTCTTAAAAGTCTCCCCACTATTTAAAGAAAAAAGGTCTCTTTTGCTTCTCGTGCTTTCCAAACTGCACTCAGAAAAGTCCTGCCCAGAATACTGCCGCCGTGAAAAAACATCTCTCCCATGGAAAGAAATCACAGTCTCTTTCACACTGCAATCATGGGCCACACATGGGCTATTTCTCATTTAAGGATGGGCAAATTCCAGCCTGAAAAACAACAGCTCTCTTCTTCACAGAAATTTTAAAAGTCTCTCATAACCTATCACAACACAGTTCCTGGGTAACCTGGCGTGGTCACTTTTGTTTCTCTCAAAGGCTGCACACAGAATTCTCATCCCACTCATGTCTTCAAAGGGATTAAAGAGAAAAACAGTTTGTGATATTACAGTCTTTACCATGGTCTGCAAAAAGCATGTTTAAGCTGCGCGTGGAAAGTGTGACTCCANCGCGGAAAAGCGCGACTCCGCCCTTTGGTCCCTGCTGCCATCTTCAGCTTCACTCACTTTCTCTTTCTCTCTGACCTTGAAGATGCCATGATGACGAGCAGTCTTTGTTGTTCAGGCTTTACGATGGAGAAAGCCTCGCTCCCTTTATGCTGCTGGTTATTTGAGGTTATCTTGCGGTTCAGTATAGGCTGAGTTGGTTGCAGAAAGCTTTATTGACCCCCGCTGGGTCTGTGCAGGGCCATGTGGGTGGTGGGGAGAAGGGAGGGGATTCTGCCAGTCCTCAGCAGCCGCTCCGGGTGGTCTCGGCTAAGCAGCAATGACAGCTGTTCCTCAGCTGCCCGTGGCTCTGAACAGTTCTCCCTCAGGCTCCCGGGGCCCGGGACTGCTCCAAGAAACAGAGCCCAGGGCCCATTTTCCCCTCCACCCCATGGGAGGGCTCCAACCAAAAGGGAAGTTCCTGTCTCTCCACAGGGCTTAAATGTGTAAATTTTGAGAAGCGCTACTGGTTGAAAGATCTGTCCATCAACTCGGGTTCAACCCACCACAATTAGTTAAATGTCTTGGAAAAAGCCCCTTATCTTCTCTTTCCTGTGCTCTCATGAAATGCCCACTCTCAGATGGGGAGGGGGGCACAAGTCTGAATGCCTACCAATAATGCCACTGGAGGGGTATTCCTCCAAAAAGGAGGTCTACAGAGGCACAGTCCTCCACACTAATAAAGGCCCCTTTCCTCAAAACTAATGCTCTAGGGAAGCAGAGGAAGTTAATGCCTGTGCTTCAGACAGGCTGCGACATTAATTTCTGATAAGTATATGTGGGAAATATTAGATATCAATGCAAATTCTTTCTAGCAAGCAACAATGTGGTCTTAATTAGCAAGATTTAACTCTGTAAAAATGAAGAAATTTATCTTCCCTGCTCAGTGCTTACTGCACAGCTGGCTGTGATAAGTTGCCTGCGTTTTAAGACCTGCAAATTAACTTCTTTATGCAAGCTCCTCTTGTAAAATGCCTGTGCTGGTGGCAGTGAGACACTTATTTCTCATGAAAGCACCTGCTCCGCTCCTTCTAAGGGATGGGTACAGAGCTCCAAACAATTAAGTTATTTTTGCACTTTTCTGTGCACAAAAAAAAAGTGTATCTCTGAACTTGAAGAGGTTCTCAGAAGGCAAAACTGTCTTTTGCCAACCCAAAACCCAGAGGCACGTGCTGGATATGCAACCTTGAACTACCTGTACTCTTGGTCAGCCCATTGGTCTGGATTTGCTTCTTTCTGGCCACAGAGGGGACCATTTTTCTTTCTTCTTGGCTAGCTGGGACAGCAATAGATAGAGCTGGAAATACTGTGGCAGTCACCCAGGTGTAAGGTGTGGGGTGAGGAGGGGAGCCACATGAACCACGTCCTTCCAGGAGTTGCACATTTCCTCCTGGCCCCTAAAAAAAGGAGAGAAAGTAGAGATTTAGTTTATAGCAAAATTTATCTCTGTGACTTGCAGCTTGGTGGGGACAGCCTTGGAGGTGAGTCAATCCCTGATTTGCTCCAGGCTATGATGAAAATTGCTATGCAAGCTCCAGGGCTTCCAGCTATTGCGTGCTCCTCCCTGGAGAGCGCTGCCAGGCTTCTCTCTGGAACACGTCAGGGTTTGTCTTACACAAACCTTTCCTGCAGAGCTTAATGCAGAGTGGGGCTGGCTTGGTAATGCTGCTTCTGATCCGATGCTTTGGTAAGGCTTTGCTGAAGGTAAGAGGTTAGGTTGGTGAATATTTGAATATGTAAATTGGGAGATCTTAATTGAAAAACAATTTTCTCCTGCACTCACATAAATAAATATGTTTTCCCACACGGGTTCCTATTCATGTGGCAATACATTTCCCCCTGGAAAAAGCCAGTATTGGCTTTATAAGACATGTCCTTTTGCTAAGGACAAGCTGATTTTCCTCAATATTTGACATGGTGGGCTTTTTAATGCAGATGCCCACTTAGAGGTTTCAGCCTCTTCTGTATGTTTGTTTTAAAAAATCTCAAATGAACAAATTTGTTGTGACATTCCCTACGCTCACAACAAACAGCACACCCACTGAACTAGAACTAAGTGAGCTGGCAGAGGAGCTTTTGTTTTGTTCTCAAAAAACCCCAAAAGTCTGAACAAAAAAATGGAGCTTTGAGGGGACAAAAAAAATCTACTTATGAATTTACTTCAGGAGAAAATGTGGGAAAATATTTTAAGTCACGAAAACATTTTCATTTCACAGTATCATTTCAGCTGCATCAAATGCTGATCGTTTCTGAATTGCATTTGTAGTTTAGAATTGTCTTTGAGGGAGGAAGAAAAAAGAACAGAGGAGAAATGAGCTGGGTTGAAAAGCTGTTAAGTAAGCCCTCCCATCTGAGATCAAGCAAAATAATTTCAAGATAAGCTTAATTATGTCGTGCATCTTTTATTTCAGACACTAAGCTGAATGTCTCTTATTCATACGGGACAGCTTCTTTCTTCGATTAATCATAAGAAATAGGTCTGAACACAAGTTAGGGAATTTTTGCTTGCCTTTCATCTGATGTTCCCTGCAGGTGTCTGTTGGAGTTGGACAGCAGGAGTGAGTCATAGAGGTACAGCAATCCTAAAAATCAGCTCTGGACAGGGGGACAAGAGTCTCCTGTCGCCCTCAGGCAGGATGAGCTCTGCCTTACGTTCAGCTGAGTACAGAGGGGTTTCAGGCCATCTGCTGATGCTGCCCTGCTCTATCTCTGCAGGGCTGGTGGAGCTGCTTGTGGAAGCACTCAGCCTCACATTCCAAATCCTCCCCAAACATATCTACATGTGCCATCCCACGTGGGGCCAGCAATGCCAGAAGGAGGAGGGCTGTAATGCAAGGATGTGTTGGATGCACATTTAGTGATGTGACATGATGGTCTCTGTCTCCATCACACCATCTCTGGAGCCATATCCCAGAAATACCTAAGAGACCCAGGCAGGGGGCAAAAGAAGCAGGAAGAGGCTGTACAGTGTGCCAAGCCTGCCCTGTGGATTATGATTCTGGGTGCTTCTGCTTCTCCAGCTCTGGTAGCTCTTGGTGAACTCAATGACAAGGGTGAGGGTAGATCCATGGGATGCAGCATGGCACCCCTCAGAAGGTTCTGGGAATGCAGGGAGAGCTTAGTGCTGGACCCAGGAGGTGAAGAAAGGGCTGCCACAGTGACAGGGCTGCCTTACTGCGTGGGCATGAAGGTGAGGGAAGATTCACAGCGAAAATTATCCAGAGGGATGCAGGGTACAGAGCTCTGTCAAGAGCTGTCCATCTCCTTGTCTCCATATCCACACCTTCCAGAAGAAAGCTTTTCCTGATGGATGCAACCACATTTGGGAATAAACCCTTGGGTCTTCTGGTAAGGTTTCCCCAAGTGAGGCCCCCATCTGAGCAGGGATTTCCCTGTGTATGTGTATCCCTCAGATACAATGCCTTGGATCCCATACCTTCCGGGCTCAGCTTTGTCTCTCTCTGATTACTGCTTCCCTCGTGTGCATATTCCATGTAAGAACAAGAGGGACAGTGGCAGCAGGATAGGCAGGGATCTGAAGAATTCATTAACACTGTTAACATTAATTACACTGCAAAACAAGGCATCCATAAAAACATACCCCACGGGATCTAAAGCAAAGATTCATTAGTTCAAGCCAAATAACTCTTCTCCAAGCTGCCTGCCAGGGAGAGCATTCTGTGAGTTGCAGCTGAAGAGAAATGAATTTATCCTGGCCATGAGGAGCCACGGTTTCTCTCACAGTTTGTCACCAAAGAGGGACAGAGAGACTGGAACTGCTCAAGTCATTAGCACCACTGAAAGTATTAGGAAAGGTCCTGGAAACATACATGATCTTTGGTTTTGTGTAAGTTATCTATTTGATCAAATAGGGGCTTTAGCATAGTGCCAGGCGATTAAGCAGCACGAGTCCCCAGGACATAGGTGATTGCAGCTGGAAATCGGTGCAGAGCATGAAATGCTAATGAAAGCAGAATTGCTGGACAGGATTGAATAACTGCTCTTAACTGTTTTGCTCCTGGGAAGGCATAATGCCCCCCTAGGAAACAGCAATCTGTCCAAAACAAAATTATTTCCTGACTTTCACCAACTAGTAGATGCTGTAAGGCTGGGAGATGTGGACTCCTAACCTTTCCAAGGAGTCGTTATCTAAATTTTCTTTGCTGCAAGTCAGCACTTTCTCCTTAGCCATAAAAGCAGCTAATGTGGGCTTGTCTCCTACTACATTTATGGCATTAATAGTATCTCCTAATGGCCAGTTTCAAAGGCTTCTTTGATGGGAGAGGGGGAGAGAAAATGATGAAATTTCTAGGTTTTGTGAATTTGGGGCTGTTCTTCTTTGTCTTGGGTTGTCCAGTGACCAAAAAGCTGAAAGTCTGGGTTGAGCTGCTATCAAAAGGTCTCCTAGAGTGCTGGAAAAGAAACAGCTCTGAACTTTCATGGCATTGAGGAGGTGTCTGCAGAAATCAGTCCCACAGGCAGGAGAAGCATCTCTGTGCAATACACCAGGAACACCTGGGTCAGGATGCAGCTGTTGGGGAGAGCATGCAGGGAAGAAGAAATTCAGGCTGCAGGCATTTTCTCTGAGAGAAAAGCAAAAATCTCTGTTACAAAGTCCAGTGACATCAAAGACAGGGCTCAGCCTGGGGCCTGAATGGACGATTCTGGACATTTTTTTCTACAGTACTCAGGATTAGGTAGTTGGTTGGAGAAGTTAGTTCTTTCCATGGCTCTGTGGGCAGCAGAACCACTGCAGGAACTTTATCTTTCCAAAGAACGGAAGAACTTTCTTCTCCCAAAAGAAGCTTGGCATTAGATAACGCAAGTTTTATTTGGTCCAGGTAGAGAAGGGAGCAAAGCTGAAGGTGAAAACTAAAGCTTGGATGGCATGGAGAGGGCAGGAAAAGCTCTTCCAAAGCTATTTTTACCCTTTTGGCACCCACCTTTTCTTGCTCTGAGTGTGGTTCTCTGTTCATCTTCTTTAGAGAAGGAAGCAGCACTAGGATGCTGGACATTCACAAAGGGCTTGGAACAGCACCTCGGGCCAAAAATACCCGAGAGGGGCCAGCTGAACAGCAGCCAGAGTGACAAATTCCTTGGAAAGTGAGGCAATGGGGAGGAAAATGCTTGGTAATGTAATTTCTTTTTAAATAATTCAGTCTATTTTCCAATCACCTGCTGGGATGGCTGTGGCTGAATATCCTTAGATATGTGACAAATATATTATAACAGAAAGAGCTCAACAGCATAAGAGGATAAGTGAGCAGATGGATGAATAGGTGGATGGGCAAAGACTTGCCAATCTCAGAGCTAGTGCAGGTGTTTTATCCACGGAAACTTGTCCTTGGAGTGCCCCAAAAGTGCTGGGTGGGAGTGTTAATGCAAAGTGCATAAATAGATATGAACCACAGAACAGGGCATGGACAGATTGCAAACATTTCTTCATCACAACTGAGTGGGTTCAGTGGCCAAGAAGTAACTTTAATCCACAACCCTAAACAGCAGCAAACCCAGGGTGTGCTGTACCTCTGGCTGGGCAAAGCTGGAGGTCAGAATTTCCCTGTAGCAGGGAGGGGAATGCCAGGCTGAGGATGCAGAGGGTTGGTCTGTCAGCCCCTGAGTTTCATCTTGCTGTTGAAATGGATGGCAGCTGGTCATCTTCCATCTGGATATCAGTCCAATTCCTTGCTCTGCCACTTGTGCAAAGCATGCTGAGAGGTCACCTGAGCCTGGGCACGAAGGGTGTAAACTCTGGGGTTGAGATGGGCCACGATTCAGGGCTGAAGGGACCATAAAACCTAAAATCCACTCAAGCCCTTGTGCTTCTCATTACCTTGTGGTGTCCTGGAAACAGCCAAGAGGAAACAAAACGCCTGTCATACTGATGGAAATTCGATGGCTTGAGTCTGGGCCATCCATAAGTCAAGATTGCTTATGCTACCCCTTGAAAGGATTTCTGGAAGGAGATTTGTAGGGAGCTTCTCTGGCACTTGGGGAAGATGTATAAATGCATGAGATTGCCAAAAATAGCCCAGAGTCTTTCCAAAACAAGCAGACTTCACTCAAGTGCACCGTGTCACCAGGAAAGCAGAACGGATTTTTCTGCAGATGGGTTTGCAGTTTATGAATTCGTTGGAAAGACAATGACTGCTGGCCCATCCACCCCGGTCAGAGCCCCTCAATTACAGCTGAGTGCACACTTAAACTGGCTTATTTCCAGAGGCATAAACAAGGAAAAGTGGGCCTGCCTTCTCTCAGCTAAGAGTCCATTGCCTTGCAGTTTGGGTCTTAAGGTCTGGGGAGATTTGCCAAGACACTGGGATCAATCCCGTAGGATAAGTGCTGATGGGATCGTTAGATGGTCTGGGAAAATTCTCAGCAAACTGAGCCTCAGTTTCCCTACTGTAAAGAGTTTCAAGCCTCATTGGAGGCACTGTGGGAAGCAAAGTTGCATCTGTCCTTTATGTCAGCAATTTACTGTGTCTGAATAAAGGTGCAGAGAAATCTGAGTGTCCAGCAAGCCTGAGCTGCCGTGACAACAACTTACACAAATCAAGTTCTCTGACACAATTCTGAACAAGCACTTGGGATAGATTATTCCAGCTTCCCTTACTCTGCAACAATGACTAATGCAAGGTTTAGGTGATCTTTAAAACAAGGCTTTCATGCTGCTGTCCATGGCACTGAGACCACGGAGATTGATTGCAGATGCAGCAAGCAGCTTTGACAAATGAATGTTCCAAGTATAAACATTTGGAAAGTCAACAAAGGTAATAAATCTGTGCAGCGTATGGGAAAAAAAATAGCTGAATAAAGGTTTTTGGGGATGTTTGGCCTGGACACTGCAGAGCTCTGACAGTTCTGGAAACAGCTATCATTATTACACATTGCTTTTGATTGCTTTATTTCATCACACGGGCCCACAGGCAAAGCACAATGTGCTGCAGTGTGCATTTAACTGGGAGATGGAAAAAGTATGGGGGGTTTTTTGCTCTTCTCCTGCTTGGTTTGTCTGGGAGAGCCTGCAAGATTTTTGAAATGGGATATTAGGTGTCCAAGTCCCATTTCGGAACTGATCTTTGAACAAAGCCGAAAAGATTTTGTAAATGTCTACAGGTGCAGGTAGGTCTGTATCCTTACGCTTTTGGGATGCCCAGAAGGATCAGATGTACCCATTGGTACCTAATCTATGGGTGCCTTTTGGATATCTCAAAAGCTTTCCTGCATCTTACTGAATTCTCAATGATCCAAACTCCAGCTGACCAGAGCCTTAGGTAATTCCTGAAATAGAGGTTTGGCCGTCTTCAGACCTGATGATAAAGCTGCTCTGCAAACCAGGATTTCTGTGCAGGACACAGAGGTTCAAAAATGCATATTTACAGTTCCAGATCCTTGCATAATTTCTCAGAAGTGCTCAGCTACACAGATCTCCCCAGCAGAGCCAAGGAAAAGTGAAGTTGCACTTGGTAGCAGACTCCATCCCAGAAATTTAATAACATTTATTCTTATGGGCATGTCAGAAATTATAGGCTCCAATCTGGTGCTCCTGAAGTCACTGGAGAGAGGACAATTAGCACTAAGCTGTCTCTGTGAGTCCAGTACTGCATTATTAAAGTCTTCTTTGCCTCTGGATTTAGGGACACTGCCTTGCAGTCATCTCAGCGATACAAAAATCTTCGATGACAAATGTCAACAAATGGCACAGAATTAGAGTACTTTGTTAGGGACTTGTTCTAGTTTTTATTTTGCTTCTCCCTGTTCCTCCCTTGTCGTCCCCCTAGCCCCCACCCCCTGCATGAGTTTCCATAGAAACAGGATGAACAGGTTCCTCTGCATCCTCCAGTGGGATTCAGGCAGCGGCAGAGATTCTCTGTGTAGAGCCGTTGTTGTAAACAAAAAAACCACCTTTGCCAAAATCAATGTTTTTCACCTGAGAAAAACACCAGCGAGCTGCCACCCTGCTCATGAAGGAGTTTGTGTTTTGTGCCCCAGCTCAAGAGGTGCTTTCTCCTGTAAAAACAGGGAATGTGGGTGCACAGAGTCACTGACCCACACCCACCTGGCCGTGTGTGCCAGGATGCACAGAACAGTGTGAAAGAGCTGTGGGCTGGCACCGAGCACAGACACTCCCTGCAGAAGCCAGGAACCAGCTCAGACAAGACAAGGGCTGGCAGAGTTCTACTGTAAAAACTCACGAGAGCTGGAGATGAAGCAGTCCTGTTTCCCTACAAATCCACGCAGGGACGCAACTGGTGCTGCAGTGCCTTCAAGATTTCACCTCCCATCTCTTCATACAGCTCTTAACTGGCACATTTTTGGGTACTTTGAGACAAAGCCTCAATTTTTATTTTTATTAAATGACGATAATTGCATTTGAGCTGGCGTCTTAACCGAGGAACAAACCCCTGTTGTTTTAAGTCTTTGTAGAGCACTTAAAAAACAACTTAATAATAAGATTGTTCTTATTCTCTTGTGAAGAAACAAGCTTTGTGTTTAATGTCCACATGGCCAAAGATTTGAGGTCAATAGCTACTCTCACAAATTTTTTGCTGCCACTTTTCAAAGCCAATGGGGCTTATACAGTGATTTTTAAAAGGAGTCTTGATCAAGTTCAGTTAATTCTGCTGTTTTATGATAAATATTCTAAGTAACTCACACTTCCACTTCTTCCACCTCCACTTCCATTTTCATTAAAAGGAAATTGCTTTCTTTTAAAAACATCAGTTAATTGCATTGCACTATGACATCAACCTCTGGACACTTGAAGGCACCAGTTCACACAGTATAATACCTACAAAGCACAAAGGATTCCACTAAACAAAATTAATTGTGACATTCTGCCAATTATAGTCCCTTCAAAGCTAAAAACTCCCATTTTCTGGGCAATGCCAGGAATACTTACAGGGATTGGACTCTTCATGACTTATCAGCTACTACAATTTTCCTATTTTTCACTTGGTGCAGAAATAAGCCTTGTCTCTTAACAGAATATTTGCATACATGATAAATGGAAAGGGAAGGAGGAAACAATTCTGATTTGTGACTCTACCTTGAGGTTGTGAGCTTGCCAAAGCCATCTAACAGCATCACAAAAAAAAAACCAAACCAACTCTTAAAATGCAGTCTGCCCAGAGTCCTGACCCAACCTTTTGATTTTATTTTCTGAAATCCAATATATCCATTTGCTATTGACAGTCATTCTCTCAGAGAATGACCCTGTTATTTCAGGGAAGCCCCAGACATAAGAAATTCTAGCAGAGAGAGCCAGGTTACCCGCTAGAGCTCTGTGGTTTCTTTGCAGAAGGATGAATAGTTCTCTCACAGAGCCACATTTCCCACTATTTCTCTGCTGCTATCTCCAGCTGCCTCCAGCTACCTCCAGGTTTCTCCATAGCACCCTCCCAGGCCTGATAAAGTAATCCAGCTGTAAAAATCTCATGACACACTGATGGAGTGCTGCAACTGCCTTCAGCCATGGCTCCATGATGGCAGCAGCTCCCTCTCCTCTGAGGGTAGAAACCCAAACCCTCTGGATTACTCAGAATCCGGGCATGGCTGCTGCTCAGAATTTTTTTTCCATTTCCCCCCAGTGCTGTGCCTGGATGCAGACTGCTGCTCCTTCCCTAGACCATCTGCTATGTGGAGATCCCAGTTCTGTCAACCATTTGTGCTGTGTTTGTAAACTGCAGGTAATTTCTGTTCCTCTCTCCATGAAGGTTTTAATATTAAGATGCCAATACTTTGGTCTCGATTGACTGCTAAAAACCATTTTGGTCTGTTTTGCTAAAAAACCATCTGCAGATGAGAGATCTGTTCTTCATTTCCATCTTCTGTGCACCTGCCAAGTGACCTCCTTTGTATGACAAATGGTTCATTGTGGCTCCAAGAACATCTCTTTTGCTCACAGATCCCATTCTGCCCATGACTCTTCAGCCACTGTGCCTTGCTTTCCACAATTCTTCCACTGGTTACGGTTTTATCTCTTGATTATCCAGTCTAATTTCAAATTTAATCTGCTGCAAATTTTCCAGGACAGCTCAACCCCTTATAACATAATGATCTGGTAAAGCTGTGACAGGCATATTTATCCAGAAGAAGCATCTGATTCCCAGGAAAGTTAATGAGCACTTCCACTTTTGCCACAGCAGCATAATGAAAAGCACACATCCCACTGTTAAATGAGCTGAAATATCGCCATCCTGATAAGAGAACACTACAGTGGTGCTCAGTTTTCCTCAGTAAAATCATAGCTAATGATCCAGTTCTTTATATGGCCGCATTGATATGGGAGCATCCAAGACATCACCATTTTTATTTACTTGAAACTGGACTCTCCTCCATCCTTTGCCAAGGGATTTGCATTTCAGTGACAGCTCTAAGATCAAGCACATCCTTTATTCCCTATAACTGCCCCTGCTGGCTGGTGAATACCATGATTAAAGACCATGAATACCTTGTTACAGTGCTCTGTGGATAGAAAGCCATAAGGTTTTATTTTACTGAGAAAGCAGAATGCCAAACTTTTTTTCCCAACTAAGTTACCTACTCTCTTTTCCTGTTCAAATGACAAAAACCAGCTCAGCATTTGCAGAAGTCCCAGCTTTGCCTCTGCCCTCTCCATGCTGGAGGGACTGCTGTGATCTTCCCTGCTCATATCCAAGGCCATATTCACAAATGCCACCATCACCAGACCTCACACACATTTCACACTCTCTTCTCTGGGGTTGTGCTGTTCCAGGTGCCTCACATCATTATCACTGCCTTGCACATCTGTGTGGTCTTAGCATGATTTTAACGTGCCAAGTCACGATTTTGCACCCCCAATTGCACCAGAGTTGGATTGCCTTTTGTTCCCATGCCATCTCTTTCACTGGCTTTCCTTTAACGATGATTGCTTCACAAGGAAGTTCAGCAGCATCATCCATCCATCAAATGTTTCCTCCCCATCCAGAGATTGTTCCTCCATTTTATCAATAACAGATAAAAATTTCTTTCTTTTTTTTTTTTTTTTTGGCAAAATCTGTTTTTACTGGGGGCAGACTTTGCTTTTTTTTTTTTTTTTTTTTTTTAGTAAGTACTACTTTCTGGCCCAAATCAAGAACTTTGGGCAGGAAGCTGGTGCTTGCATTTTCTGGAGAATGGATGCCAGCATCTGGCTGTGTTTCTAGTGAAACAAAGACCTCAAGATGTATCTTGGCATCAACAAATCCATATCAGTTTTCCCTCTTTAAGTAATGCCCAAGGTTCAGTCTAAGATACACTGCTGGATTACAGCTTGCAGAAAGCCTGCCTTTGGTTTGAACTAACCTGTCACACTCACTCATCACTTTTAAAACACTCTCAAAACTGTTCTGCTTCCCAGGCTAGCACAACAGCTTGTTCACAGCAGTTTGGGGTTTAATTTCAATCAGGATTTCTTGAAATTAATTCAAGCAAATTTCATTATTCATGCTGCTCTTTGGATTGTCACTACTGATAGTTTATACTCTGTTCAAGAGCAATAAAATATAGCTTTCTAGCTCCAGCAGTTTAGGCAGTTCCCACTCCTATCTATTTACTCTATACCATGATTACCATTTCTTGTAATTTCATTAAAGCACAGGAGGTTTGTGGGGGTGCTTTATTTTCTGTTATGATGGTGTTAAAATCTGTTCCAGAAACACAGTGTCAGAAAAGTGTTTTTTTTCTGGTGATTTAGTTGATGGATTTTTTTGCTTGCTTGCTTGCTTTTTTTTTCCCTTTATCTTTAATCTGCTATAGAAATTCTACCAGCTCCAGGTGAAATTTCTTAGCTCTCTACCAGCAGTGCTGCTGGCACACAATTAAATCTTCCTTAGCCAATGTACTCCAGGGCTTTTAGAGGTCAGATATAAAAAAGATCTTCTGTCATTCTCTTCTAAACTGATTGCATTTCCTCTCTCAGAGAACTTTTTTTTTTTTTTTAACCAAATCCCTATTTGCTTTCATTGCTTGCTGACAGCTTTCCTGGAACTGTAGTGTCTACACGAAGTTAATTTCTTGGATAGCTGAAATCACAGCAGTTCACTCCTCTCCCCCACTACTCTATTACACTGTGAAATTTTTGCTATGGTCTAACAGCCACAAAAGGCTTGTCTGGAGCCAGTGCTGGAATATCTTCCAGGAACCACCCACTTTCCTGCACACTTTTTCCCTCTCCTGGGAGGTGAGGCCTATTCCAGCAGACAACACCCAACGATTTCATTATATTCCAAACTGTTGTAGTTTTACTGAGGCTCTGTCTCAGGCCCCCTTATCCTGGCTCCTGGCCCATAAATGGTTTCTGCATATTTACTTATCCTGAAAGGATTTCCCTTCCATTCACTTCCTATTTCCCTTGAAACCAGGCAAGCACATGGCTTTCACAACATCCTGCAGCTTGAGCTTCACCAACCCAGAACATGCTGGATGAGGTTTATATCCTGATAGTTTTTGCATCTACCTCCTTTTGGCTTCATGTGTTGCTTCTTTTGCAATTTGAAAATTAAGGGAAATTCAGGCAATCCCTCCCCACATTTCCGTGACCTGCCAGTCTTCTCGCCCTCTCTCTTTCCTCTTTCCCAACCACCAAATCTCTGCTCCAAAACTTCCAGAGCCTGTAGTCTTATTGCTGTTTCAGGAGAAAAAGTAGAGGAGCATGCCCCTGATGTATGGATGAACACCCCTTCAACAGATGAGCCAGTGGAAAATCATGAGTGTGTGTCCTGTTTAATACAGATGGGAGGTGCCAAGTGTTGTTGACAGTCCAAAAAGTGTGGTCGGCTGTGAATCACAGTGGGTATGCCCAGTTATGTGGAGAAAGTTCTGCCTAGGGGCCAGGGAGAAGGATGAGGGAACACCGATGAGCAGAAAAAGGTCTGTGATGTGTGGGACAGAGAAAGAGAAGGAACATCGGACAAAACAGCAAATGTAATGGAAAGCTAGAGAACTGGAGGGAATTCCTAGTGCCAGCACTACTTTCTCTCTTACAAAAGGACCTGAACAAAAGGGAAAAAGAACTTTTACCTTGGACTGACTTTCAGCACTTGTGGTACTTCGTGGACTGCAGATGGACCTGGTGTTTAAATTGCACCAAATACCTTCAAGTCACGGCTTGCCAATTCTGAAAGCTATCAAGTTGTCCCCTTTAGGATGAATATAAGGACAGAGATTTCCACTCCTCTGGGAAAAAGCTATTAGATACTCTTTATCGAGGAGAATTTGACAGCTGCAGTAAAACAATTTCAGTGATGACCTTTCCCACCCCACTCCTCCTGGGATTTCCTTTTTGAACTCTCCACCCCCCTTCCCCTCCACATCAGTAACACACCAGTCCCATACTGCCAGGCAGGGTCTCATCCTGCTAAACTTGCCAGAATCCTCAACCAAGGACACAGCAGCTTCCTGACTTTCCATTCATGGTCCCTCCTGCAGGTTTTCTCAGGACACAAAGACAACCTCTCCATCAAAGCTGTGCAAACCCAACAGCACTCTGCCAGCGAAGGTGTGTTTGTGGAGCATCCTCCCATCTTGTCTGCAGCATCACAGAACCCAGGGGTGTGCAAGGAAGGACGGTGTGACTTGGAAACATTGTCAGATTGCATTTATTTGCTAACAGAGAACCAGAGTGGTGGCATCGTTCACATTTATGCCGTGTCTATTTCTCATTCTGGGAAGCAGAGCAAACAAATTAATTGAATTTCACTGCATCACTGGCATGTAATAAATTCATCTGATTGTTAGTCTCTCTCATAAAGACCCAGTCCCCAGAGTCAAGATATGACAGAGCTAAGCCTTGAGAACCAGGCAGGAAAAGGAGGTTCCTTGGATGCCACAAATCCAGAAGATACAGAAAAGACATCACCTTTTCTAGATATTTATTTTTCAATTCATAACTGGTTAAATTAACCTCTTGAATCAAGATCTTCTGAGTCAGGATCTCAGGAAATAGCCCAGAAAGTACTGTGTACTTCAACTCTGTCTTGCTCATTATTCTCTCTCCCAAAAAAGAGACTGATAAATGTATGCAGGGAATTCCTCACAGAAAAAAAAGAAATGGGCATGAGGTCAAATTGCAGTGTGCAGTGGTCACCACAGATCCCACAGTCCTAGGCCAAGACAATCTGGATTTTTTTTCACTTAATGAAATGTTTTTCATTAGCTATTTTAAAAGAGAACACACTTTTTGTAAAAGCATAAAAGAAAAAAGAATGGGACAGTAGAAACAGATCACAGCTCTTGGGTCTCCTCAGTCATAAACTATCCTGAGCCAAGCTCTGGGGCACAAGGAGGTAGATTCAGATAAGCTAGGACTGTAAAGATGGGCTGGGGCTGGAGCAAGAGTCAGGGGTTTCCTCCAAAACACCGAAGGGAGGAGGGTAGAAAAAAAATAGAAAAAAAAACTAAATTGGAAACGGATGTCTCATATTAATAGCATCACAATATCTGGCTGTTAAATAGAAGGGGGAATTCCTGCAAGTACACCATTTTATTGTTTCAAAGAGTTCTTAAATGAGAGCCAGAAGTAATAGAGGAGATGTGGTTCCATTTTCAACCAGACCTTTTAAAAAATTAGCAGTTCCTAAAATAAAGGCAGTAATTCTCAGCACAGCTGATTTACATTAGTACAAGATGGGACAAAGTTTGATTTTTTAATCAAACTCGCTAGCTAAAGTTGTAACTCCACTTCAGCAAACGGAGGGGGTGAAGAGCAGGTTCTGCTCACATCCAAAAGCAAAATTTGGAAGGACGTGAGAGTTCACAGCAGGACCTGAATTGTCCCTGTGTTTACTTATCCACTGGCCTGCTAGAGGGACTGGGCCAGAAAGTGAATCTATCTGTTTACTCAGGGGTATCAGCAGAGAAACTGAAATTATTTATCTAGCTGGCTGGCTTATGGAGGTCTGCAGAGATCAGTACTGAACCTGAAATTGTCTGTCAGCCCATCTGTGCCTCACCAGCACAAAGACCCAGAGGGATCAGTACCAAATTCAGAATTATTTGCCTATTCACTCTTCAGCTTGTTTACTTTCCCGGCTCTGAGATAGGAAGCAGACCAGCAGAAACACGAAGTACATCTCAGGCTGGGTGAGCCTGCTCCCGAGCAGTGTAAAATGCTACCAATTGTCAGAGTTGCAGTTGTTGGAGCCTTCAAAATTTACAGTGGAATAAAATATACTGGTTTAATGATGTGCAGGACCAGTGTGCATTAAAAAAAAAGTACCACATGAGCCCATTTCCTCAACGATTTTAAGTATTTGTCCATTCATACCCAGCCACTCACTCCATCTGATCCCACCACCATTTCCTCGTTGCCTCCCTGCACTGAGGGCATGGTGAGGAAAGGGTATGGAGTCTAGTGGTGAGTTTTTTGTTGGGAAAAAGAGATCCTCTTTCCCTATGGGATATTAGTGGCCTGTTCCTTGGGCTTCTCAAGTAACACCACAGCACTTCACTTTTATGGTTTTTTTTTTTCTGGAAAGGAAGACAGGAGTGTGGGGCCATATCCTTGCAAGGGATGCAATGAACCACTGGCAGTCTGTGGTTTTCCTGTCACCTCCTGTGTGAGAGGGGGGCTTACAGGTGCTCAGTGTCACAAAATGTCGTATTTGCCTGGTGCCTGACAATTGCAGTTTGGCTGGCAGGTGGAAAGGAATGGATCAGGAGGATTTGTGAGCTGCTCACACAAGGACATCCACCTCTGTCTGTCATTTTGTTACCTCAGTTTCACCACGTTTCTGACGTGGAGGGACATCTCTCTTTGAGGAGAGCCAAGGCTTGTTGTAGTCACCCTCTATCAATCATGTCCAAAAAATAAAGTGGCATTTTTCTTGCAAAGCACTTATCAATGCTTATTTTCAACATTCTCAAGGAAAATGATGCAATTCCTGCTCCTGTAAGTGTTAAAGCAGCAGAACTGCTTGAGAGTAAGCAGGGAATTTGCTCTCCTGACAGTGTTCCACAGGCACTGACGTGTGGGAGCAGCACTTTCATGCCACCCAAAAAAGTTTTGGCTAGTCAGTGCTGAAAACAAAATCCATAATAATGTGTTTTCTTCCATGACAACTCTCTGCTCTCTCTTGGACCTCTGTGACAACAGCCTGCTCCTCTGGATCCAGTCACTAAAAATGTGGAATTCTGCATGCAGGAATATCACTGAGATTGGGGCCAGAAGGGAGTGCAGGGCTTTGAGACACTTTTCTATGTGAAAAAAACTCTGAGTGTGAGAAATGGTCAAGCATCGAGCAGCTGCTTCAGGGGAAATTCAAATGCAATTTAAGGAGAATACAAATGACTTCAGAACGGTTCAGCTTTTGTAGGAGTCACAGTGAATCACATCTTCGACAGCAGACAGCTGCAACATCTATTGATCAGTGTTTTGGGCAAAAGAAATAGAAAGCCATACCTGTATCGATTGGCCATTTGTCATTTGAGATGCGTTTTAAAGACAGTGGAGGAGGCAAGCAGAGCCTTTGCATTCCTGCATGAGAGATGGACTCTCGTTTCCCTGACAAACCCCAGCGCCTGCAGGCAGAACGACGTGAGCACAGCCAGCTGTGCCAACAGCCGGGCAGAGCTCTTCATCTACATTTCTTGCATTTAACATTTTGATTCCTCCTGCCACCCCTAAAAAGCTTCCAAAAAACTTCCCTGATCCAGGCATCCCCTGTTCCAGTCTCCCCATCCCACGTGTGCTGCACATCTCTGAGAGATTCCCTCCTGCCCCTTCTGCAGGGGGGAGAGGAGGGTGCAGCACGGGACCTGTGGCCATGGCAGGGGAAAGAGAAGCACACGGCACGTTTCCAAGTAGAATCCTTTTTGTTATTAACCAAAACATTGCCATTTTCAGCGGAGCTGTTATCAGCATTCAAATCTGCACCCTTTATTTCCCTCTCTCGTGTTCCAGACTCCTAGGCAGGACAACACATTCCTTTAGGAATGCGAGCAAGAGGTGTGGAAAACAACAGGGTGAGGGTGGAAAAGCAATGCTATTGTTTTGTTTCATATTAATATACCACTGAAACCTGGCAAGTAGGCATGGGACAGACAAAATGTAAATGACTTTTATGTCACGAAGCAGCTCCCAGAAGCATGCAGAAGCCTTACCCTGGTGGAAGGGAATACATGCATATTCAAAGCCTTTTACCAAGGTGGTGAAGAAAAGAGAAGCAATACTTTCCTTTAGACTTGGAATTCCCACTTCTGTTCAGCTGGGAATAGAGGCATAATTAATCAAAGTACTTAAATAAGTTCCTTTCTGCCTTAATCAGAGCTGTGCAAATAAATCATTTTTCCAGTTCAGTGGCTAAATCAAAATAATAATTGTAGAAATTTTTTTAAGATTTCTGAAATGAAACTTCAGGCTCCCTGAAATATTTTCCGTGAGCACAGATATTTGATTTAACTGAAATGAGGTGGTGACTCTTCATTTTATGTGTTTAAAATAAGTTAAGAGCACTTAATAAATTAAGTTTAAAATAAATTTATTTTAAACACATAGAGCTAAATTTGTCCCTAAAAGGTAGTTTTGAAAGGAAAAAAAATCAAAACAGGTCTCTTAAAAGAAGTATTCAAACCATCAACTCTGGCCTAATGAAGAGAAACAGATCCTTCCAGACAGGCTGGCTCAAACCTGAGCCTCCCTCTGCCATTCCCATGCTCATCTGTAGGAAGAGCCAAGGGATGCTCTGCACTTCATTCACCTGTGCCCAGTGGTTAAATCCCTGAAGTGGCAGTGGGATGGATCCAGCAGTGGGTACTAAAATTTGTGGTTCAAAGGGACCACCTTTGGAAACGAGACCCTCTGCATCTGACCCACCCATCATGTTGGCAGAGCAGGACTAACCCACAGCCCCCCAGGGCTCACCAAACCCTCACAGACCCAAAAATCACAGAGCAGCTCTGTATGCCAGGAAAAGTTTCCGGTATGGCTGCCAATTCTCCATCACCATGGGAATTCTGCCTGCTTTATTTGGGTGGCACAAAGTCAATTTAAGCACAGTACATTTTATTAAAGCTGTGTGAAACAAGCTGATTTTCAGGCACACACACCTCCCTATCTTTGGGTCTAGGTTATACATGCAAGCTGCAGCACTAAGTACAAACTGAGAATAACGGCTCAATTTAATTTTAGGCTTTAATTTGATTCATTAACGTGGTGACACCTTGGGTGAGGAAAGGTATTTGGTGCCCAGTAAGTGGAGGAGGAACATTTTTAGCATGAGGAGAAGTAAAAAAGTCATTCAGTCCTCTGGGAAAGACAGGGAGAGAGAAAATGAGAGCAGCAGGTAATTTATTGCTGGTTTAACAAGAAGCTGTAAGCTGAGAGGAGGGGATAAGAATTATAAAGTGCTGTAAAAACAATATCTCTATCGAGGCCCTGATGTTCAGTGTCCAGAGTTATGAGTTTCACTTCCCTGGCTTGTTTCTCGCTGCTCCTATTTCAGACATGAAGAAGGACCTGGGAGCTCTAAAAGCTTGTCCCTTTTATTCACCTCTGTGAATTGCTCCCATAAAAAAAAAAAAATACCTTTCCTGACAAGTCTTGCCTCCAGAACGTCCTCAGAGCCTGGTTACTCCCAGCACAGCAGAGCCTGATCAGGGCTTGGTCCTGCAGTTGCTGGAGCCTGTCCCAGGTAGGATCAGGGAGGTGGTGGCCTGTGGGCTTTGCACACATATTTAGAAAGGATCTGGCAAATCACATGGAGATGTTGCTTTACATTTCAAAAAAGTTCATTTTCTCCTGGAAGCTGCGACTTCCCACAGACCTTGTCTTAGGGATCCACTAAAGACAGTTGGGCATGGGGCAGGGATCCTGGAGAAAAGTCACTTCCTCCTATTTCCTGAAAGAGCTTTAGGACTCCAGACATCCTGACCGATCTTCCCTGTCACTGAATTGGAGTTGAAGTGTTTTGGGGCTCTTCTGCCCAACCTCAGATTTGACAACACCCCCACACATCCTTAAGAAAATGAAGATGTTAGTGAATTAAATTCTTAGCTCTTACAAGTGTCCTCTGATACCTCTGGGGACACAATGGGCCTGATTCTCATTCACATGACGGCTGTTTATGCCGCTGCACTAAAAAAAATTGCTATCTAGGCTTTGCTGTAAATCTAAATTAGGCCCCTAATGCTGCTGCTCGGGAGAGGATTAAATTTATCACAAGCAGTTGGTATGTAATATTTTGTATTCCTCAAGCAAATCCTTCCAGAGCAGTATGAAAGACCATACATTGTGTATGTAATCCAAATGGAAGGACTTTTTTTGTTCATAGTAGACAAACTACAAAAAACCCCCCCCAAACTGACTCCTTTACAATTTTCCTGTATTGACAGATGTTTTATATTTATTTTCCTGCTGAAAAGATGCCAAAAGAAAACAAACATAAACTAGTAAAAATAATTAACAAGGCTTCCCATGGATCCAGAGCCTGATTTATTCATTACAGTGACAAATGACCCTGAGATTGGCTCAGTTGATCAGAGCAGGGTGCTAATAATTCCAAGGTCGTGGCTCCAGTCCCATATGGGCCATTCACTTAAGAGGTGGGCTTGAAGATCCTTCTGTGTCCCTTCCAAGGTGCTCTCCACCAAGCCCTCAGCCCCTCTGTACCTGTGCAGAGCTCACAGCCCAGCCTGGCTCCCTCCCTCCCTCCTCTTGCATGTAAGCAAGTCAAAACAACTTGTCAGCAGTCCTGTTGCATTCCACTGCTTAATATTTATTCATGCTGATTTCTGAGCCAGACACAATAAATACGCCCACCTTCAGCTCTGAATGCCCCCTCCTAGGATGTAGAGCGCATTGTAATCAACAAATATGCAGAACCTGCTGCTTCTGCTGCCAGAGGCTTGGAAAATCCACATTAACTTCCTCCAATTCCTACTTCAGTCCTGCTTTGGTTCACTTCTCTTTTAAAGCACCCGGGCTGTTGGGAGGGAGGCGTGCTGGAAGGTACTACTACCCAAAAGATAGTCTAAATCTTCTTCATCTTGCTTCTGGGTTTGATCCTGAACATATCAAAGTCAAAGCAAACACTGCAGAGCAGCTCTGAGGGTCAAGGGTGAAAACCACACTCCAGAAACTAGTCCATGCTCCAGTTTTGGAAAGCTTATATTGAGGGCAGTAGTTCGAACAGTTTCTTAGCTATCTTAATAGAAAAAAGAAATCAGAAAGCAAAGCAAAACCCAAATAAACAGCAAACACAACACACAAGCAGAAAAAGGAAAACCCACCAGAAGAGTTTCTTCTTCTCAAAAACTGACACTGCAATTGCAGAGATATTCCCAACCACGTTGCTGGATTTATGCTCTGGAAATACTGAGCAGTTTAGCTGGTTTCACCCCCAAGTTGAGGAAAAATCAGACTCAAGCCTAGGACTGGGAGTTATACAGCCAAAGGCACTGAGAGAAGCACTGTTCCTTGCCTCTGCAGAGTTAGGAGCTGAGAAATTCTCCACCTGTTTCAGGTAGACTGCACTCAGCTTCTGTTGGGTATCAGAGCCACATGCGGGCTAGAAACTAATCTACATCATTACTGGTGAGAGGCACCAGCGCTTGGACAAACACTTCCTCTTCTGTTCTTGCAGAAGCCAGTTTTGGGATAAGGCAAAAGCATTTATATGTAGTCCAAGGGGCTTTTAGGTTTAAAGCTCTGGTCACTGGAGAGATCTAAAGATCTGCGGGGTTTCATTCATTTGTAGCATAGCTGTGGTTGCCTCTAAAAGCCAAGGATCAGAACGAGCTCTGGATGTGGGAGATTTCAGAAATGTCAAAGGAGGTTTCATTTTCAGAAAGAATTCTCTTTACAAATGTCTAGCAGAGAACAAAGCGAGCGAAATGAGAACCCTGCCTCAAACATGAAGAGAATTACAGATTCCTTCATCATTTCTATCTGCCCATTCATCCATTCCCTCCCCAGGGAGTTTTGTACTGCCATATGAGCCCTCGGATGTGTTGGGAATACCAGGTGCCATCCTTAATATGCTCCCCTGTCACCAAACCAATTGCAGGAGCTTGGAGGGAGCAAAGTTTTCAGCCTTTCTGTGTGCAGAACAATGCTCAGCCACAGAGATTCACACCGTGAGTAATTCACATGCAGACAATTCTGCTCCACACAGCTTCTTCAGCACAGAGCATTCCAGGCTGGAAACTCCCATCAGCCCACTCATAATTGTTAATGGTATTGTTAAAACTTCCATGGTGCTGCTTGTCAGACGAAGGCAGGTCATTCATCCCACTGTTAACAGCTTCCATTGCCAACACTGTCATGGGGCAATGTTGAGAAGAAAATGAAGGGAATTAGAAAACTAAATTTGGTCTCCCAAAACCTCCTTTATCTTGGGTCTTTCCCGAAGCTGCCTGGTACTTCCATGTCAAGAGGTGCTTGCTGCAATGCACTTGGGAGAGATTGTCTCAAATGCCGAAATAAAGGCTGTCTTTTGAGTCTCACCATCTTTATGCTCCTGGCAGCCCTAACACTATGTAAATAAGCAGGGGACATGCCCAAAAGGTAAACGACAGTGCCCTGGCCCCACTAAATTCTCTTTTCACCCCTCGTGCTGCTGCTTGGAAATATGAGCCATGATAGGGGGAAGTGTTAATGCTGACAACCAGTGCCTAGAACTTGAGCCTCCCTCCCAGCCTTACTTATTTAGATTTAACAGGTAACTCCACCCATTAGGCTGGAATTCCCTTCCCAGCCAGAAGAGGAGAGCCAAGCCACATGTTCAGCCTCCTAAATTTCAAGCATCTTACCTTACTTTTGAATCTGCTAGTGATAGAGGCAGTGTTAGCAAGGTACCAGGTGTGCCCCACTCCTGCAGCCTATCCGGTGAGAAGAAACATGGAAAACAGGCTGGCAGGAGGAAGAGGTATTCCTTCTGCTCTTCCTGCTACTATTTTGGTTCCTCCTCTTCCTTCTGTTCATTATTTTGCTGTCTCCTCCTCCAACGCTGTTCCCCAAATACCTCCTCTGCCACTGCAACCTTCACAGACCTTCAGAACTGTTTTATGTAAAATTCATGTAACATTATAAAAATAGGGTAAAATTTATTTATACAAGTTTGATACAAATTATAAAAAAAATTAGATATAACTTTATATAAAATTTATATGCTTCAAAAAAAAGCATAGGAGGCAGGATGGAGAGCTCGATGTTTTCTGTTTACCCTCTACAGCTGGTCACTCTCATGCTCCATTGAGGAGCTCTTGGAGGTTGAATTTCATCAGTCAGCTTCTTCTCTGCCTCCATACAGCCTCTCTGCTAGGCACACTAATACGGGAACCTATAGAAATGGGCACCCAGCAGCTTGGGGGTACAGACCTAAGGACACTTTTTCAACCCCAGGATTGCTTCAATAGAAAACCAAAGCAGTTTAAGAGCTTTGGTCCGAATTGATAGCATTAAAAAGCAGGGAAAGCTGCCTCAGAAAGCCTTTACCTTTCTTTATGGTTGGGATCCTAGAGCTCTGCCTTGCAATGAAAAGTTTTCTAATTCCCTGCCTCCATCCAGAGCAGGGTCTGTTCCATCCATACCTGCAGTGCTCCTTGCACCAAGAAGCCTTCATCTCATGTGGGGACTGAACAATTAGTGGCTGCCTACAGAGCACCAAAACCTGGCCCTGGTAATGAAATGAAAGTGAAAATGGTAATTAAGCTTTCCTAACGAGAAAAAAGACAGACTCAAAGGAACTGAACATAAAAAGAAAATAACAAAAGCTCTGTCAAAATGTACTATGCTATTTTCAGCCTTTCTTTATTTTCTGGGGACAATAACTTTGCATTAACGTAGTGTCTTCCATATATTGATCAATTAAGGGTTCCACTTCCAGCCAGGAATATTATCGTCATCCTAAAGATATGAAGAGTGCTGTCTTGGCCACAGAATACCTCCTGAACCAGGGACAGAGCCCAGTTTTTGAAAATTCCACATCCTGAAGTTCCCTCACCATGGTGTCCCTCCCTTTCTTCCATCCCTATTCAAAAAAATATTATAATGCAAGACAATAAACTCAAACAGCTTTAATGCAATAACCTCTCAGAATTATTACCAGGGGAAAGGAGAGATTGGGGAACTTCCTGAATGTCCATTATCATAGAATCACAGAACCATAGAATTGTTTAGGGCGGAAAAGGCTCTTAAGATTTCCTTGGCCTGCTCCGTAGGTGGATGATGTGCTGCAGAAGGAGGATGAAGCTGGGATGTGAGGAGACATGGAGGGACCAAATTCCTGCTATCCAGGACCAGGAGATCCTGCTCTGGTGTCTGCACCTCTGAGAGCCACAGAGCTCTCACCTGCATTTCTGTCCTCCAGCTCCCACACTGAGAAATCACAGAATTGTAGTATAAAATGGTCTGGGCTGAAATGGACTTTAAGGAGCATCTGGTTCCACCCCATGCCATGCTCCCTCCTATTCCATGATCCATTACTGATCCCGTAGGTCTGTCCTGGGTGCCAGCCCAATGTTACACAACCATCCAAGGCCCCAAACCTTGCTCCTCTGTGCCACAGTGGCCAATCCAAACTTCTGTGAAATGGCTCCATATAGACAATCCCCCAAAGGAATTAAGGAGAAAGGAAACAATGTGAGGGAAGTGTTGTGGGGATTCACCTGCTGTGGCTCCAATGCCATTTCTAAAAGTAGCTGGAGAGTGAGGTGCTGAGGAAGGAATAATGCACAATAGTCAGCTCTGTGGGCTGGTTTAAAATCCAGCTGAGAAATTAAACCCACTCAAGCTGCTCCCCGTTCCCCCCTGCTTCTTCCCATAATGGAGGAACACTGGGAGAAATTATAGGTTGGAACCCAAATTCACTGAAAAATCGCAATAACCACAATGTTATTAATAAAAGAGTGTACAAAAGAGAGAGTTTTACCCACAAAAGGTGGGTATTCACCACCAAACAAATAAAAACACTTCCTGAAGAGAGTGCATGGTATAGACTAGACAGGGCTAAAAGCTCCACCTCCTTGTCTCTGTACCCAGGACACTCTGTCAAAACAAATAGAGGGATAACACATTGCATTTAATAGTAGCTTTCCAATGGCTAAAAATGAATATTTTAAAGGAAGAGTGGAATACTCACAGGAGTGATTTCACGATTATTTTGAACAACACTAGAGCTTTCCCTTTTTGTCAGGGACTGTCTGTTATTTGTACAGTGCCTAAAGCTGCTTCTCTCCTCTGGCCTGAGCCATTATGGTAATAATGAGAAGAACAACAGCAGCAGCCGTGCTCTGTATGTTAATAGCCATGTGCTGAGGTGAGAGCAGGTTACAGAGTGCTGGGAAAGATGAAGAGAAAAAAAACCAACAAGGTTAAAATGTGACAGGAACGTTTAGTGATAACCGTATAAACAGTGGAGAACTGGCAGGCCAAAACTTTGGCAAAGAAGCATAATCCTGCTGCAGGGATACGTTAGAAAGACAACAAATGCAGCACACAGTGATGGAACTGTTGGAAAAAGAGAATGTCATAAGGAGAATTTGTAGGGTTTTTCCCTTTCTTTTTTCTTTAGTTGTTAAGAAGAAGGTGGAAAACAAAACATCCTTTCTCAAAGAAAGGATGAAGAGGGTACCACAAGAAACAGGCTGTGAACATGAAATTCTTTAGGACAAAGATGATCAGCAGACGGTGAGATTATGTGAGCAGGTCATACTAATAAAATGGATGTATTCAAGACACACTGCACTGGAAATAAAAGAGAAGCTGTAGGATGACGAGTAAATGAAATGAAAATTAAAGCCAACCTGTAAGATGGGATGTTTAATTCCACACTGTTCAGGAGGTGTATACAGGAATCCCACATAAAAGAAAGGTTTTGGTAAAAGGCAGGATGCTGCTTACCCCTGGTTTTTTCTTTGCCTTTTGAAGAACCCGTTCCATGGGGCACACAGGATTGTATGGAAAAACGGGCAAATCTGAACAATTTCAGCAGATGCAAAGATGTTTGTACAGGCAAGAGGACAGTGTCAGGAATTTTGTGCTAGGGAGCATGCAGGTTGGAATTTGGCTTTATTGTAAGACCGCAAGTGTTTCAAAATACAAGACAGACTGACAGGGAGGATGCCTGATGTTGAGGAAGGTGGTAGCACTGTCAGTGCTACTCTCCAGACTAACTCTGAATCCGCATTGTGGGTGTTAATAGTAATGCACTATTAGTGTATTGTAAAGTTTATTTTCCATTACACAATTTCTTCCATTTGACACTGGATTTCCTTTGCCATTTTGCAGATGACTTGCTCCAGAGACTTTTTTCCCAATCTTCACTGAATCTCCATCACGATCCTAGGTAATTCTGTATCACCTGCAGTCTTGGCAATTCCACTACCCAAGTCCTTCCTCATGTCCCATGTGAATATGATGGGTAGCACAAGTCAATGAGAAGAGAAGGCATCTTCAGTGATCTACTGGCTCTTTGGAAACAGACCCTTACTCCCTACTGATTGTGAAAATGTAAAGTGCTTGACCCAGTTTAGCCTTGATGGATTTTATGAGGGATCTTTGTAGAGGGACCTTGTTTACTACATTTCCAAAAAAACATAGATCGAGTAAAGCTTCTAATTACCCAGAGGCCTCTCAAGAACATTAATTTACGATGTTTTGTTGAATTTTCTCTGACATACCCCACTTCTCCTTGTGTTTACTACTTCCACCCCACAATACAGAAAACCTCTTTTGCCCTTTCCATTCCTCTGGGATGAGTCTGGTTCATGCAATCAGGCTACTTTTCCTGGTACATCTATCGCCTAAAATATGAAAAAAAAAAAAAAGTAAATTGCCTCTTCATACTCAATGGAAATAGCTAATCTATTTGATTACTAATCAAATAGAATATTAATCAAATTTGAATATTTATCTATTCGACCCCTATATGAGGTCACTCTCCTGAGCCCCACCCAGCAGCTCTGCAGTCACAGCATCCTCTCCAGCTCTCCTGGCCACTGCTGTCAGTCAGCAGCTCTTGCTCCAGGCATCTACCTGGGGCGGATGCTGCTGGAGGCAATGCCAGCCAGGTCCTGCAGCTAACTACAAACCCTGCTATCTTAGCAGAAAACATTCAAAATACATTTTTTGGAGATGTTTTTATTCCAGATGCTTTCTTTTGTGTGAACAGATTTTCAAACCCCCTTCATATAAAAATCCAACAGTGTATGTCTAAAAAAAAACTAATGGGAAGAGGAGAGTTATCATGAAGCTAACAGCTTTCTCTTATTTCTCCTCCAAATCTCTCCAGGGGGTAGTAGGACCAGGAGTTGGTGAAGAGCTGGAAGAACCTTCCTAGGCTGGTACTGAGGGACCCAAGCCACAACCACCTTGGTGCACCTGGAAGATAATTCACAGCAGGTTTTGGGCTGCACAGCAGCTGCCATCCCCATGTCTGAAGGGCCCAAAAGGGCATCCTGGTATCTGTTCAGTGGACTACCACACAGAGATGGACATGGCCAGATCTCTAACATGGCCCCTGGAGAGCAGAAGGCATCACCAGATCATCCAGTCAGTACAACTCAGCTGTTTTAAATATTAATTCTTTTTATGCTGGGGTCCCTGTTGCTTTTAAGCAATGCTTTCTTTGCATGGGGTTAATCACCTCCCAAAGAAGTGCTGAAGGCTTTACTATCCCTTGACACTCATCCACGAGCTGGGGACCAAGAGAGCTGAAAGAATGAGCACCCCTCAAAGAGCAAATGTGAGAAAGAACTGATTTGGAAAGAAATTGACTGAAAATCTTTATTGCCCAATACAACATATGAAGCAAAAATAAGAGTAACACAAATGGGGTGGGAAAATTTTCATCTTGTCAAAAAATGACTTTTCTGCCTACTAAAATGTTTCAACAGATACTTTTAGCCTCATACTGAGACAACTCAGAAAATACTTCCTGACACGGGTAAGACTCCCCCCAATGCTTCTTATTTATTTTCTTCTTTATAACCAGATTTATAACAGCAGTGCCATGAAGATAACCCTTAATGTGATGATTAGGGCAGATTTATTATTCCAGCCTAGCCCATCTTCTCTCCTTTTGCCAGAGATTTGGTGGCATACAGAGCTGAGATTGATGGTCTGCATGCTTAAGCACCAGTCTCAATTACTGAAATGAGCTAATGAGAAAAGTTTAGGAAGCTTCCCCACACTCCTCATCATCTTCTAAACAGTCAAAGCTCTCACACCAAGAGACAGATTTGGCCCTTCCTCGTCTCCCTGTAGGTAGTGCCATCAGATTGCAGCTGCCCAGTCGGGTTCCCCTTAGAGATAACAGCCAATTAGAAATTTAAAGCGTGCCAGGGAGCTTCAAACTCCATCATGGCACAAATGAATCACCTCACATCACCAGCAGGAAACAGTTGTTCTTTGAAGTTTTTCTTCCCAGGGTACAAACAGACCAGTAATGACAAAAGGCAGATGGGTGGGTCAAAAGAAAAACTTCCACTGCCTGCAGCAGCTCCAGGTTTCTCCATAGCTCTGATGGGACTGTGACTAGAAACCTAAAAGAAATGCACAGAGGGTGCTGTAGGCGGCTGCAGGGGCTGGGAAAGCTCTGTTGTTTCCTCCTTGCAGCTGTGCAAAGGGCTGAGGGCTGCCAAAGTCTTTGTCTGGCCAGGGCACTTCTCCTGGCAGAATGCTGGGAAGAGCAAGCAGCTGTACCCCGAGGGCTGAGTGACAGACTCTGTCATCCATTGCAGCTGAGATGCTGGCCCGTGCTGCTGGCTGTAATTGTTGGTCCTTCACCTTTTGAATGGACTGTGAAAAAGTGCAATAAAAAGTACATTATTTTCCTGAAAAAGATAAGCTTTTCCCATCTCCCACATCAAAGCCAGTTTTACAACTCAGCCATGTTCGCTATGCCATCCTTTCTCCTTTCTGAGACTCCTCAGAGGCTCTTTCTGAAAATCTGGCAAGACAACAACTGATCTCACCAGGGTTGCATAGTTTTGTCTCTCTGCTTCCCTGTTATTGTAGATAATTAGGCAGAACTTAAAACAACAAAGTTGTGTGGTATTGACAAGGGACCTTTGGAGGATTTTTCTCCACCCGGCCCTTTTTTCTCAACTGAACATCATTTTGAGTACACGCGGGCTTGCAACACTCCTCGTCACACGTGAAGGTGATTTTAAAGATTCCTGCAGCAGCAGGTCTCTGCAATCCCAAGAGGAGTCCTGCCATGCTTTTTCTCACACAGTCCTAGTGGAGTGGGGTACCTGCAACTTAAAAAGCAAGTGAGCAGCAGCTCCCTGAAGTGGGGAAGCACCCAAGGAGACACTGAGGGGCCACAAACACAAGTATGGACACATGGATGCCCCTTGCTCGAGCCAGCCTTGCGGGGGGAAGGACTGCAGCTGAGCAGCTGGGGCTTGGCCACGTGTGTGCACCACGGTGACACACTGCTGGGGACAGTGACACTGCCATCCCACCGTGGGCCCTGGGGGTGGAGGGCAGAGCTGGCAGTGTGGGCCAAGCAGTGCTGCAGCTCCAGTTTTAAATGCAGCCTCTTCAGCTGTGTCACTTTACCGTGACAGAGTCCTTGCCTGGAATCCAGGAGATGAACGGGACTTTCCACGCTTCTTGCTTTCAGATAGTTGTTTATTAGGTCTTATCAAAGAAACAGAGTCACAGGCATGACCCTGAACATTCCAGAGAGAGTATGCGAGGGAGAAGCCAGCGGGAAAAGCCGAATTATCAAGATTACACTGTCTTTTAAAGGTAAATTATCCAACGAACACTTAAAACGAAAGATATTTTTACTTTTCTACCAATGCTCACTAAATAACTTTGTCACATGAAGAGGAACTGCGGAATTTTTCATCCAATCCTCTGAATCCACCTTTGCCGCAGAATACGGAGTCGTAGAAGAAGGGAAAAAGGTCTAGATAACGACAACAATCCTCCATATTGGCATTTTTGTTACTTATCTATTTACTATTCTAACAAACTCACCACCTCTAAATTTTCACCCTGTGACAATCTCACATAATATTCTAACAGCTAGTTTATACTGGTGTATTTTCTAATTCTTCCCAGAGGGTAGGCAATTTTTTCCATGGACGAAGGTCAAAGACAGTGCTGTCCAGGGGGGTAAAACACTTCAAAACAAGCAGAGAAATATTCCCTGCACTCTGGACTCTGACAAGCTGTTACCAGCACACGAAGGCTTTACAAGCCCCAGCATTAGGAACGAGCACGTCTGATCTTATGTAACCAGTCCTGAGGGGCGTTGCCAAGTAGGCACAGTTTAAAATCAATCAGGCAACAGCATAAAATATTTAGCACTTGGCTGAGTGTTTCTACTTGCCCCTGCTCAGCATCCATCCTGGGACAGACACAGGACCTGTGGGAAGGACGAGGAAGAGAAAGCAACTGCCTTGGCACAGCCTCCCGTTCTTGGCCAGGGCAGTCCCAACTCCAGGGAGCAACTGGGCCCTCAACCTCAGCTTTCAGCTTAACTTCACCCAGCAGTGAGGACAAGTCCATACCCCTGACAAACTGCTGTGACTGTGGTTACAGTGCTGTAGCTGCTGCTTCTCTGAGGCCCTGCATTTCTTGCTGGGACCAAATACAGGGTCAGCTGGGAGCTACAGCTCTCAGTGTCCCAGTGGAAACCATCTCCCAACCTAGAGCAGGTTGATGCCAGCATTCTGCTGTCTGCTCAGGGGCCAAATTAATTCCTGGAGTAATGCCTTTACCTCTGATGTCCATCAGCAGCATCTCAGCTGGACCTGAGGCTCCTCCAAAGCATCTCCACACACATCAAGCCTCTGCTATCACTGAGGTGATTTTTACTCTCCCTTAGGAAATATAAAGCTCTGAAGTAATCTGCCCTAAAAGAAGAGAGATTCTGATTCAGTATAAGGAAGAAATTTTTTATGGTGAGGGTGTTGAACCACTGGAACAGGTTGCTCAGAGAGGTGGTGGATACCCCATCCCTGAAAACATTCGAGGTCAGATTGGATGGGGCTCTGAGGAATCTGGTCCAGTGAAAGATGTCTTTGCTTATTGCAGGGGGTTGGACTAGATGGCTTTGAAAGGTTCCTTCAGAGACCAACTATTCTGTATTCTATGACTTTGGAATTCTGACTTCAGCCACAGGCTGGAAATACTGAAACACACAGTTGAAAATTAACTTACCTTCCTTGGTGAAGTTTGCTTTAACACTGAAATGCCAGAGGATCAACTGGATTAGGCTGGAGATAAACACAGTAGTCGTCCCCCATGAGTACATTTGGAGGAAAACTATGCTCAAGGGTCATTGTGGAGCAAACTGCAGACCCCCAAGTCCAAGGGAATTTGAGAAATTCATGATCCTTCAATGGGAGAAGTACTGTGTCATTACCAGGACGGGAGTGTTAGAGAGTGATTTTAGGAGAATACTCCAGCTGATACTTCAGACACTTAAAAAATCTGTGTTTGAAGATGCCAAAGCATAACATTCTCTAGCAGCAAAGCAGTGGTGGGAGGAGAAAGGCCAAGGCATCAAAGCTCCTTTAAATTGGCCTTTGCAGTGAACATTTTCCTTGAAGGTTCAGATTTCAGGGATGGAAGACAACAGTTTCGTCAGGATTTGTCCAAGATACTTGAATACTTTCTCATCCCACCTGCTTAACTGGTCCTAAAAATGAGACCTTTGGGGTTCAGTGCATCCCAGAGAATTATTCCACTGAAATGCCTTAGCTTCCTCCACAAAAATATGAAGCAATAATAGTGATGAGAGAAGATATGTTCAGACAGAGAAGAGGGAGCAAACTTAAACCATTACTAAAGTACCTGAAATCACAGTCTCTGCAGTCTGCATCCAAGTCTTTTGGCACATGAAAAACTGAGAATATGGGCATACTTCTCTTTTCGTTAAGTGTAAAGCAAACTGTTCATATGTTCTATACTTTTCAAAAAGAAGAGTTAGTTTAGGATCATGGGCCATTGGATCCTTAGGGTTTTACCTGATGAAGATCGGTCTAATCACATCAACCAGGCCAATTCATCCCAGCTGAAGCTGTTTTACATAAAATGCAAATGTCTTCTTCCTTGCTGTTTCTGTAGGTGTGTTGTAGTTGGAAATTCCAATAGTTTGAGGTGGTAGGAGTATCACACAAAGCTTTGGCTGACCACCTCTGAGGTTAGAACTGTGCTGGACATAAAAATTTGGATCCAGTAGCTCTGCCTTGTCAACTGTCTCGAGCAGCCTGGACTGATTTCTGCATTTTATATGCTCAGCATAATTTGCTCTAAGTTTTCCTCTTGATGATCAGTAGAAAATTTCGCTATGGGACCCTGAGCTACATTTCCCCAGAGGAAATGAGATTTTAGGACTTGCAAAAAGAGGGGGAAAGTCACTTATTCAATATTATTAGCATTCATTAATTATGAAGCAGTGACTGCTGTAAATCCCAAACCTTAGATTCTCTCTGCCTCCCTTGTAAGTGTTACATAGAAATTTAAGAAAGAGGAAGGTTCCTGTCCCAGTGATTCCAGTAATTTATGGAACAGGTAGATTACAAGAGGTGGATAAAGCTGGCAGACTAATTGCTTGCTGGTAAGAGGCATTTAAAATGGACACCAGGTATTGTGAAAGAGAGAATCTGTACCAATCAAGCAAAGAAAAATTCCCAAGGCACCAATAAAAACTGGTGTAACATAGTGCTATTTTGTCAGTAGAAAAAGAGAGAAGAAGATTGGCAATGATCTAGCACCAAAAATACAGATATTTGGACTTCAAAAGTATTGGCTTATTCATCCAAAGTATCTTTAATTGGATAGCCCCATGTGGAATGTGGAAAGAGCTGTGAAATATGGAGGGGTTCTTAATCAGAAGTTGTGATATTTCTTCCAAAAATATGCCCCAAAACAAAATATGCCCTTAAAACACTGCAGTTTCTCATAAACGAAAAAGTGAGGAGTTGCAACACCTAAACATTGTGGAGAAAGGTTAAATTTTAGTTTTGGAAGCCAAAGTTCACAACGAGAACAATCACCTGCTGAAAAGAAAGAGAGGACAAAACCACATGTGCCCCCTCTCTCCCCCCCCCCCC
>VZRV01004450.1:112864-137770 GCA_013398115.1 Falcunculus frontatus | reverse complement strand
GGCCCCCCCCCCCCTCCCCCCGCCCCCCCCCCCCCCAAAAAACCTCCAAGAATTTCTGCTGAAAAACAATTTTAATGGAAAAATTTGCCATTTTTAATTCAGGGCCAGATGGTGCTTGCAAAACTCAGCCCTGACTAAAGAAGGGTATAAAACTCTACCTAAGAAATGCAAAAAAAAAAAACAAAAAAAAAACCAAAAACTTCATCTAGAAGTGATGGTTGTTGAATATGTACACATTTTTTGCAATCGTACAATAAGATGATGTATGTCTGGTACCTCTGGCAGTTTGGGATGCCACAGACGCTTGAGAGCTTGGGTCAGACGGAAGGAATGTCTTCAAATGTGGCCAGGAAGGCAGGCAAAAAGCTAGAGGTCTTGAAAGGGGAGGACCGGGTGACGAACTCTAAATCATCTCTTTTCCTGCCCACTTAATTTCTGTCAAAACAGATCTGTGAGTATTGCTGGTAGATTTGAGTATAAAAGGAGTGGGGTGTGCCCATTTGGAAGAAATCACTAGCATGTTATTAAATATTTAACCTTCCAAATTTAATTTGTTTAATCTGCTGGGAGCAGGTTGTTTGCAGTGTGCTCTGGGAGCGGTTCCAGGTGAGCAGTGACTTTAGCCCTGCTTGCTTACCCTCACTCTGGGGCAGAAGGGACAACATGCAGTGATGAAGGGTTCGGGTTCTTTCTCAGCTCTCCCTTTTTAGAATAAACGGCTCTGTTTCCCAGCTGGTTGTAAAACCAAGCCACTGCAGTGTAGCTGTTCTGATTTACACCAGCTGAAGGCCTGGCCTCCAGTTTGGAGGAAATGGGCTGCCAGTTTAATTACTTCATCCCTGGTATAGTATTAATAACCTGGGAATAAATTTAATGCTGCTAAGTAACAGCAACGCTGAAGATTTTGTCACATGCATGACAATTAATGTATGGTGCATGGTATTTCTGCTCCTCCTGAGTTCCCTTTTAAAGGATGCTCCTTGTGATTTGAATTTCAAAGAGTACTTCTCCTAGTATTTCTCGTTATTGATGGTGACTGCTCGCAGGAGCAGCTCAGTGCTGCTTTGTTGGCTCATCAGTTTTGATTCCATGCCCAGATGCTAAGGACAGAAGCCTGCAATTAATTTGGAAGCACAACCCTTCACTGATTTCAGTTGGGAGATTTTTCTTGAACACCGGAGCCCCGACATGTCCCTGTCTACCTTTAATATTGTCTTTACATGGAAAATATCTTCCTTTTCCACTATAGATCTCTTCTCTGAGAAGGGATCTCAAAATTCTGCTATATATACACAAATATATATTGTGATATACAAAGAGACCAGCAGAGAATCACATGCTGTAGGTGGTCCCCTCATCGTTATAGGGAAAAGAGACACAAATTTTAGGACACTGGTGAGTAAGGTGAAAAGGAAAATGAGCTTGGGATCCAGACCTCTTCCCATGAACAGGAAGGGCAAGAGACAAAAATCTGCTTTTTTTCCAAGATCATGCATTTTGTTTTCCCCCCCTGTAATCATAGGGGTCTTTGAGGCTTCTGAGGAACTTTCCTGTACACATCCTAGTGCTCTGAGCCTGGAAGTTCTGGCTGGGTTAGGACACGTGGAGCATGCCTGCCTCAAAACATCTCCATAGTCAGAGCAGGATGCCATCCTGGGAGCTCAGGCACAAGGAATACAAGCTCCTAGGCTTTCTGCATCACACAGGACATGAAGAGAATCTCCAGAGTACCTCCAGGGTATTTGTTAGGACATTTACTTTGGGAAAAATCTGTCCTCTCTCTTTAACAGCTACTCCATGTGAAAAAAACCAAAAAACCACTCATCATATCTAAAAGACAGGTAAGCAATGGGAAATTAATAAGAAAGGTAAATTTATGTTGCCGTCTGCAATTCAATCAGTTAATTCAATGAGGATTCCTGGCAGCTAGGTATTTTTCAGCCAGATGGATTAATTCTTTTAGTGGATCTAGTGAAATGCTGTGGGGCCACTGAAGAGTATTCAAGCCATTTCTCCTCAGCTACAGTACTTACAAACCACGATGTCTTATCCTTCTGACCTGTCTCCTCACCTTTGCCCTTCCACAAGTTTTCATATCAGCATCTTTCTCCTCCCCACCAGGGAAATCTGATTGTTTCTCATGGAGCTATCTCCAATTTTCACCAGCTTCTCACTCTTGTTCTCTCTCATATTTAGGACCTTCTCTTGTCGTGTCCAGCTGTTTTCCATGGTCTGTCCAGGTAGACAACACTGAGGGCAGGTCCTGTCACTGCCTCCATGCCTTAGCAGGTCTGCAGGCCCTTGTCAGGCACCCTGAGGAGCAGTGGGACTGTGTCCCAAGCATGGGAGATGCAGCAGGAGACTGGAAGTGGAAATCTGAACTCCTCTTTATTTTCATGGCCTGTTAGTGCAGAAAGAAAAAGATATTTTCTTTTGGTTTTGCCAACACCAAAGCATTTTTCTAATGTTACAGGACAGACACTGACTAGTTTAAATCTGAAGGATGATGGAGAATTTGGAGCCCATCATGTCCTTTGTGCACAGCTGCTGCTGAGGCTTCTAAGCTGTGGGGCTTCACCCACTCTGCGTAGGCTGCAGGAAGCAAGAAAAGAGCCCGGCATTCTCCTTACATCATAATTGCCAAGGTGGGAACCAGACACAGAAGGCTCAGCTCAGCATCCTCCTGGTTCCAGCCACTGCTCCAAAGAGTTGTATCTCCCCCAGATGACTTGTGTTGAGTCCCTTGACACTGCCTGGATGATCCAGGGCTTCTCCACACGCCCAATAATCTTTCTTTAAGGGAGTGAACCAACTCAACATGACAATCTGCAATTAATTTAATTTAACTTTATCCATCAGCAATTAATTTAACCCATCAGCATGCCCAGATATAAACCCAGGTCTGAGATCCCCTACAGGACTAGGTGCCTCCAACCCCTGTTTTTACTGTCCTGGCTACTTAAAGTACCAGATTTTTGGGGAAAGGACTGTCTCTTACCATGTTTATATACAGGTCCCTACATACTGGGTGCCTGAGCAATCCATAACGGGTCAAATTTCATGGCACTCAGCTCCAAAGAAGTGTCTGACTTCAGCAAAGCAGTTTCACAGTGGATGAAAAGGCATTTAAGGTGAGATGCTAGATAACTCAGGAGATCCTTAATCACATCCAAGAGGAACCTTTATCATCTCAGATATTTTTCTGACTCCGTTCGAGGTCTGTAGCACCTAAATACTTCATCAGTGGCTGGTTCCTTCCTTTATAAAAAAGTCACAAGGTGGCCTTGGCATGTTTCCTGTCTGACAGATGGCCACATCTCAATTAGCACTAACCTGTGCCTTTCCTGTCTACCTCCAAAGGCCAGTGCAAGGCAGCACAAAAATGACACAGTTCTCTCTCCCTCGGAGGTGCCTACACTGGTCAAAGAGTCACCTTTTGGACAGGAAAGCATTGGTGCCAGAACTTGCTGTAAGGCTTCCTGGAAGAATCCCAAAAAGTTCAAACACGAGAGCTGTATGCAGTGAGGCAAGGCACAGATGGCAAAATAAAAACAGTGCAGGTTTTTTCTGAGCTTCTGAGTCTCTCCGCTCCTGGACATGTGAGAAACTGGGCCACTTTGGCTGAATTCAAGCAACTTGTCTAAGGCAAAGGAGATACAGACAACTCCTCCTAGAGACTGGAATATATAAAATGTTTGTCCTGTCCCACTTTGCCCAACAGGTCCCTCCAAATTACTTTAGAACCAGATGCAAAGACCTCCTTCATCCTCCCGGCAGATGATATCTAGCAGCCACTCCTGGTTTAATTAGGCAGACAGTGATTGTGTTTAGATTTTCCCTCTGTTGCAAGTGAGTATGCATATCCAGTTTATAAAGAAGAGTTCAAAGCAATGAAACATTTGATCTTGAGCTAAGCTACATCATTCACTCAGCCAAAAAATTGTATCTTTTGCTTGTCGATTTGCTGTGAATACAGAATAAGGAAAAAACGTGCTCAGCTTGGCTTAATCCAAACTCTCATTTTTCTTCTGGTTTCAGAACTACCAGCAAACAAATCAACACAAACTTCAGCACCCACACAGCTCAGCCATTCCAGCTAACCGATTTTTCTTTCTCTGAAAGGTAAAAGCACTCCTGGCTATGCCTTTGGGGTTGGATCCAATTACATGGAAAGATTCTTTTTGCCTTTGGCAAGAAGAAATTACAGATTTTGGGCAACTTCCTGATTGCTCTGTTCCATCAGTTGGATTTATAATCAAGCTACATATGGTTCAGACCATACCAATAATTCTGGTGCCAGGATTTTTGACTGACAGAAGCCACAAGACAAAAGCCCTGCACAACTTGGAGCACAGGGTCCTTGGGCCTAGTTGTGCCCTCTGAGTGATGAACAGTTCTTTGGGTATTGTAGACCTGAAGGTTATTATTTTTATTCTGGTTCATTATCGCTGTAAATAGCAGCTCTCAGCTCTTCTCCTCCAAAACCTTCACCTTGTCATCCTCTCCATCTCCTTCTGCTAACTGTGCACCACAGGAAGGTTTAGCAGAAGGAATGCAGCGAAAGATTTAAGCTGGGTGCATTCTTCTGCTGGAAGAAGGAAGTTTCTCTGTGATGATCTAGAAAATCTGGGCTCCAGTCTTGTACTGAGAACAGGCAGGAGCGGTAGCACTTGGTTTGTCCTCTCTCCTTCCCTCTCCGGTGATAGGTGGTGCTGCTGCTCTTCCCACAGACCAGGAATGCACTTGCAAGGCACTGTCTTTCCACTTGCTTACTCGTGGCGTCCTGAGCATGCATCATATCCTGGATTCTGACTTTGGAAAGCTGAAGACCACATCGTAACGTGACACTCCCACGAGCATTTTAGCACATCAGCAGATGTACCAGCTCATGATTCTCCTGAAATCCTCTTGGCTACCACAAAGCTCTGTTCCTGCAGCATTGGATGTGTGGCTTCCAGACCGGGACTCTCTCCCGCTCTCACGTTGTGATGGTTCCCACACGGTTTGGCCCTGAGGCTTTCAGAGCTGCTCTCTCTCCAAGGACTCTCCCAGACAGACTGCTGAGGTGGTGCAGAGCACCCAGGAGAGCAAAGATCAGGACTGTGTGACTCCTCAGCCAAGTGCTCTTCCTTATGGTGCTTTCACCGAAGGCAGCACCAATTGTCAGGTCAGCATCAGCCCTGTAACAGCCCTGGTCAGAGTGACTCTTGGTGAAGTGATTTCCCTGAAGCTACAGTGATATGTGCCTGCAAAGTCTCCTCCCTTCCTTGACTCCTGCAAACCTCCATTTTGTCAGAAAAGCTGTTTGTACATCTCTGGTAATTTCTGCTGCCAGGTGGCATTTCCTTTTCACATCCTGCCTTGATGGCTCCCAATTCCCTAGTTCCTCACAGACAGCAGGAGACTGAAGGACCCACGGAGGCTCCCGAGCCATCATGGGCTGCCCTGCTCCAACAGCCGTCAGACCCAAGGGAGGGGGACTTTTCTTCCTCCCCGTCTTTGCCCCTTTCAAATATTTCTTTGTGCTTCTCCCTGTCAGTGCAGAGGCTTTCCTCCTGAGGTGCATCTCCATCAGCTGTGGAGGAAAGCACCTTTAGAAACAAAAAGAAAGGGTTAGTTACCATTGCTAGACACACAGCACAAAGCCCCCAGTTTCTTCCCACAAGATGCTGTGAAATGTGCCAATTGCATTAAGGATGCATTGCACAACCTGGTATTGAAGAGGACTCCCAGTGATGGTGCTGCACCTGAAGAGAAACCACCAAATCACAAACAAGCCTGCTGCAGTTCACCTGCCCCACCACAAGTCTATTGCTATTTGAAGAACTTTCTCCAAAGATCAGCAGGGTACCAGTGAGCTGCAAATATCAAAATCAAATCAGGCATAGTCATTGGCTTCCCAGCAAAAGGAATAGGACAATTTATGGCAAATGTAGTGCAATAGGGAAGTGGCATAATTAACACTAGTTAATGATGAGTTAATTAGAGTATTGGTAGATTCTTTGGTGGTTCTGGGCAAGAGGAGAGGCTGACTAGAAAAAATGGCAAAATGTGCCCTGGTCTGAAGCAATGGTTACAACCTCTGTCATTGCTGGATTGTGATTGCTCCTCTACTCAGATTTTCTTGGTTCTCCTGCAAAATTCAAGTAAACCAAATGAGGCCCGATTTCCTCATGAACACAAGGTCCCATGGTCCTCCCAGCCTGAAGGAAGAATGTGCTTAGTTTGGCACAGGGAGAATGGTAAAGGTAGAAGAACAATGTTAGAGAAAATTGTTACTTCCCTGATGTCACTGAATCTCACTCTTGTAACATCATGGAAAAAAAGCACATTTTGGAAGTGTCAGAAGGAAACAAACTGCCTGGAAGCAAGAAAATTTGACTTGGTGATCCAGAAATCCCTTCCCCAGTCCATTCTGTATAAATGAAATTCCTTTTTTTCAAAAAAATCCTAACAAATCTTTTTGGATTTCCCCCTATTTCACAAATACATTTGGTCACTAAAAACCTGTATTTCAGCAGGAATTCACCGTCCATCCAAACTAGCTGGTATCTCCAATCAGCAGCAGTGATGACTGATGAATTCGCACTGTAGGAGCTGAAATACCTTTGGATGCAAGCCAACCCCCCTAAAGTAATATCCCTGTACAAGCAGAATGGGAAGACCTAAAAAGTGTTACTTGGTAAAGGCATAATGAATGTGATTCAGAGACTTCTGTTCTCAAGAAAGTATAGGTGAAAAACACTCTGGAGAATCAGGGTGATCATAATTCGGGGCTATTTCTTTCTGTTGATTATGTGTGAATTGTCTCCCAGTGCCTATTACATTAAGGAAGAAACTCTTTTCTCTAAGATACAAAACCTCCCTGCAGTCTGGATTAACTCAGGAACGAACAAGGGACCAGATATTTAGAAGGAGAGAAAATTATTTTGTGAATACCACTAGGATATACTAAAAACAAAGTGAGTTTGGAAGACCAGTAAAATGTTGTGGAAGAGCAGAAAACAGGGCTGGAGAAAAATTCCAATATGGGCTCAAGTTAGTTAATGCGTGTTTTAAATCTTGAACGTTCTCCTTAAGCAAAGATTTTGGCATGGCTTATTTTGGGAGCATGAATAACGAATGATAAGCAAGCAGGAGAGAAAAAAAAAAGCCTTAACCCAGAGAGGTGGAGGCAACAAAAATGCACTAGGGCTTTATGTCCTGGTGTCTCTCTCCCTGTAAAGGCAAAGGAAAGCGGTGATCTAAACGGGACATGTGATTTCCCAACAGCATTTTGAGCCGTGGATGTTGAAGCATCTAGAAAGAAGTGGTGACAGAGACGCTTTTAGGCAAATGACTTGGCTGGCAGGCCTGTTGGGAATGGAGAGAGGAGTGAATGAACACTGCTTACCCCAATTACGCAGGATTATTAGGGAGGCAGGGAACACCCCTCAGTGCCGTGGGATGCAGCCCAGTGTGCTCGTCATTACGCTAAAAAATAAAACACACAAACAATTAAAGTTCTCCAGACCTGCTGGAGCTTCCCCATCGCCTTGGGGAGCTGTGCCGAGCTCCGTGCTGGCAGTGCCCTTGTGGCTGGGGGAGCAGTCCCGGGGTCCCTCCTCGGCAGGGCAGGGAGTGGGGCAGGCAGCCGGGCTGGGGCGAGAGCAGCGGTGCCCGGGAGGTTCGCTGAGCTCCGGAGTGTGGGAGGAACAGAGGAGACTTGGCTGGGAGGAAGGCCTAGAGAGGAGGAGAGGGGAGTCAGAGAGGGGAGGGTTTTGCCATACTCACCCGGGGCGGGGGTTACACACCGAGGGACGGGAGGCTATTCCTGCTGCGCTGCAGAAGGNCTCGCGCTGTGCAGCCCCCGGGCCCGGTCCCCGCCGCCGCCCCCGCCGCGGGGATGCTGCCGGGCGGAGCGCCCGGGCGCTGAGCCGCCCCTCCGGCCGCGCCAGCGGGAGCACAGCGCAGCGGGTCACCTTGCAGGGAGGTGAGTGACCCCCCAGCCCACCCTGTCCCATCCCCTCCGGGCAGCGATGCACCAAATACCCGCTCCGCCGCATCCTCTGGAGCATCCTCCGGAGCATCCTCCGGAGCATGGAGCGGAGGCGGGGGCACCGCGGCTCCCGCAGCCGCCGCGGCGGAGGGACTCCGGGGGGAGCGCAGGGAAGCGCGGGGGCTGAGCGGGGCCGCTCGCAGAGGTGCTTTCCCGATGCCCTGCGGAGAGCCCAAATTACCGTGCCTGGTCTTGCCCGGCGGGGTCTGGGGGGAGAAGAGGCTTTTCCAGTGTCGCGGTGAGATTGGGAGCATCGGAAGGGAAAGTGCGCGCGGGGTTCTGCTTTTCCCTTCCCTCCTCTTCCCCGTGAGGAATCCCATCTAGCGCACTGTGGCAGAGCAGCTTTTCCTCCCAGCTCCCGTCCGCCCTGTCAGCCCAGGGAAGGGGGAGATGGGTTGTGCAGGGGTATGCGGGGGCAGAGCCCGAGCCGGGAGCAGGAGGCAGAGATGCTAAGCTCCTGGCAGCCGCAGCTGCCCGTTCCCCTCGCTATCCTGCTCCGGAGAGGCGCCGGACTGAATTTCTTTTCCTTCCCATCCTCTAGTTTGAGAGCAGTGACAGCTAAGTTGGAAAAGGGATGGTTGAGGCAGGGAGACAGCAGTGGTCCCTGCTGTCGGTGCCAGAGGGGTGACATTGGTTAAGTTCCCATACCTGCCACGTCCTTCTGGATGGGGTATCCGGGTATCGCTAAAGCATCCCGCAAGGGGTCAGTTCTTCGGTAAGAAGAGGCTGGCAACGCATTGAGACCTTTCTGGAACTGACACTCGGGGAGTACAAGCCTTCCTGGAATAGGATTGGTAGCGCTCCCCAGTCAGGAGTGTGCTGCAGGGGGAGAGGTGCAAGGGTCTGTGTGGGACTGGCGGTGGTGGTGGGGTTTTAACTACCCCCGGACAGAATATGGAGCAGGAGTGGCAGGAGTTGCTCCAGAGAGCAATCTGTTGAACTATGCCTTCAAAATCACTGGAGGGAGGCTGTAGCCTCTGTGTGAAATGAAAGAGGAAGAAGCAGGAAAAAAAAAAATCTAAACTTTCCAGATAGATTAAATATTCAAATTACAATTAATTAGACATTAATCTGGTGCAAACAGAGCATTAACAACAATTAAAAGACGCTTTGATGGTCTTAAACTCAAGATGATGCATTAACTGGCACGTAGAGGGGGATTTTTGTATATTCTAAAAGGCAGTCAGAAAAGAGAATACACTTTTCTACATTCATGTATTTAAATTACTTAGTCTTAATTATGGTTAATTAACTGTCATCTTTAAAGTAGCTGCATGTAGATGGTCTGTACTAATTTCAAATTACCTTGCTCCTAAGACAAAGACTGATTTTACTGGGGAAGGTGATATTTTATTGGCAGTTCTCGTAACTACAGGTCATGCCAGAGTGTGTGTAGAATAAATTCATTTGTAGGAATTAAATGAAGTCTCCTCTCATTAAGTGGGCAGGCAGATGTCTCACACCGCTGGTGCCACACACGCTGGAATAAATCTCACACACAGAGGAGGGCTCTTCCTTGTACAAATGCAGATGTAATGCAGTACTGGTGTACACAGGCACCACCACAACACATTTAACTTGAGGAAGGATGCTCTCAGGATTTAAAATGCTTTTGCTTCTGAGGAGACTATTGGAGAAAACGTGCAATGTGGTTGGATAAGGTTTTTTGGTCTTTCTTTCTACTGCAAATTCATATCTGCAGACAGCTATAAATGCTTCCAGGAGAGTTTTTTAATACTGCCTATGTGGTTATTAAGATTGCAGATTACATGTGTGGTTATTAAGAGTCCAAGTTTTGTCATCTTCACTTTGAAGACTCGAATTTTTACAGGTTATTGTTTGTACGGTGCAACTGGGGAAAAAATGGAAAATAACTGCAGAGGTGCGCACAGGAGAAAAATACTCTGCGTGTTCATTGGCTTTGCTTTGACAAACATGAATGGTGGTTGTGTGTAAGTGTCTGAATACACATCCTCCAGCTATCATGTAAATTGTTTCTGAGTACCCTTTCTCTGTCAAAAGCTGGAAACTACTTTGAGTAATGAGATCACAGCAAAATGCTCCTCTTCAGATATAGATGCCTGTGACCCTGAGGATTCACATGGAGCTGGTCTAACTTGTAGCACCTAAGAATCAGAAGATTCTGCGATTTGAATTTGGTGCTATAAAATCAGAAGAGTGACAAACGGGTTGTTTTCCCTGCACAAGCAAAGACTGCATTTTGAAGCAGTGGTGCAGTGCATGAGTGGTGTGAGTCCGTGCATGCCTTTAGCAGTGCCAGTTTTACACCTGGCATCCCTAAGGATGTGCATTTGTACGGGTGTCTCTATAAAACCTGAATGTGCAAAGTTCCCTCATTTACCAGTAACTATCCAAATCTGTGCTGAATTTCTGTCCTTATGCTTTGAGACTTCACTGAGGCACGAGAAGAATGAACTGATGCTTCACACCAAGTTGGCATAATTTTACCAGAGGTTTGATGGGGTTTGTGTGCTTTGATTGACTGCTCAGAAACCTCAAAAACCCCAGGGAAAACAAAGAACTCTGAGATGGTGTTTGCAAAAGGACAGAATCATAGGATGTTTGGGTTGGAAGGGACATTAAGATCATGTAGTTCCAAGCCCCCTGCCATGGACAGGGATACATTCCACTAGCTCAGGTTGCTCGGGGCCCATCCAACCTGAAAACCTCCAGGGATGGGGCAGAGCGAAATAGTTCAGCTTCTTGAGAAGGGACCTAGGAAAGGCATCCAGCCTGGTGTCAGGTCCTGCAGGACAGCTGTGCTCAGTGTGCTGCTTCAGGACATCTCCCACCTGCAATGACTTTTCCAGTCCTCTCCCAGCTTCCATGTCACCCACCCAGCTTCCAGCTCCTATCCTTGTGCTCTTTGCAACAGAACAATCTCCCTTCTTCCAGCTGCCTGTGGCTCACAAGATCATGGAGGCAAGGTTGTGCTGTGGATATGCTGCCTGCCCAAAGCCTGTGCCTCCCATACAGAAGTCCCTGAGGTTCTATATTCCTTCTCCTCCCAGAGGAAAGAGGGGATAGGATTTTTCTTCATGTTCAGACAATGCCCCGAGCCTAATGGGCATAAGCACTATTCATTTCCATTCTAGTTTCTGCAGGGAGGGGTGAGTGTAGGGTTAAGAAAGGTCTGTAGAGGTCAAACCATGCCCCACTGATGCTACTGCTTCGTTTTTTCCCTGCCTGCCCTGTCTGCCTCCAGCTACCACTCTCGCCATGGCTAAACCACTTACTCTGTAAAGCTTTTGTCCCACAGTGTATTCCTGGCTCTGCAATTTTTCTAGAGTCTTATGAAGCACGGCTGATTTTACGGCCCTAGAAGCGGCTGTTTACTCTAATCATCCTTGCCCAGATGAACTGACTCCAGTAATTTTACAGTGTTTTTCTAGCAAAGTGATTTACAGCCCTGGGGTGCTTTGCTTGGGGCAGGAGGTACAGAAACTTCCATTTTACACCCAGTCTGCACCACCACGCTGTCTTCCTGTTCTGTCATCTCTTTATTTTCCATTTGTGTTTCAGGAATACCTCAGGTCCAGCCTGGAGCACAGCACTGGGGGTGTACATGCAGAGCAAGTGTGAGGCAGTGCCTTGCCCTGCTTTGCTTCCTGCATGCAGTGTGGGAAAGCAAATGGAGCCAGGTGAGCAGGGTGTGTGGGAGAACTGGGCTTTCTGGGGGCTTGGCTGCCCATCAGGAATGAGACTGGAGTTAGCACAGCCAGTCCTGGATCCAAATTTGGGTGTTCCTGTCTGTGGGCAGCCTGGTCACAGACCCAGTTAAACAGGGATTTTAGGTCCCTGGGGAGGCACAGGATTCAGCCAGCAGGCAGACCAAGAGGGCCAGGTGATGCTGTGATGTTGCTATTCCTGGGAGAGACTCTCAAGGTTCTTTTGGAAGCTCTTAAAGTAAGAATCACTCCTCATGGCTGGATCTCCCCAGTCTGAAATGGGTGTGGGGAGCTCACAGGTGGTGCTGGGTACATTTGGGATTCTATGATGGTCCTGGTTTGCAGTACTGGGGAGCCTCTGGAAAACACAGCAGAAAAAACCAGTCAGACTTTCTGACTGCTTTCACTCTGCAGAGTAATTGCCAGAAGTGGTACAGGTGTCAAGGTGTTTTCACACTGCTGCCTTCCACAGCAGCCACATTATTTACACCACAGCAAGATGCTGTATGTCAGGTCAGTTATTTATTATCTGGAGAGTGCAGTGAATGAAAAAAGTTGTGAGTTCAGACTGAACCCCACTAAGAATTAAGGCTGAGAAATTTAAGTCGTGAAGGAGGATTGCTAGAAAAGTCTGAATGTGTCCTTTTTTTTTTTTTTCTTGGAGGCAACTTGAGGCATAGTGAATTAAAAGCCAACTTGTTCAATTAAAAATAAATAAATGAAATATTGCATTTCATTTTAGCCCAGGCAAAATGGTTCCATCTGCTCAAAAGGAAATACTTTGTTGCAGGAATAACAGGATAATGTTTTAGGTCAATGCAAGGTAATTCCTCCTTTCTTCCCCACTCCATTCTTTGGTTCAGATACTGAATTAAGCAATCAATTATTCAGGCAGATATGCAGATGGTAATTGTTTTAACATATATCTCTGCACAGACAATCAGGAGACCTGGATTTTATTTCCAGCTCTGTCTTGCCATGACCTTGGGCATTTCACCATACTCCAAGTTCCTCGTTTTTAGGAGGACAGATCACATCTCACAGTGGATTTGCTGCGTATTGGTAATACTAAAATAGCACGGAGGTCTTTTTAATTCCACTGTTAGCAATGAAACATTTAGCTATCACTAATGCATGCATTCCTAATTTTCCCAGTGTGAGTTAGTTGCGCTGCCTTACGAAACTCCCTGTAGTTTACTTAACAGGGCAAAAGGAATTTCAGCTGCTGAAATACAGCATTCCCTTAAAACAAAACCTACTTTAACAAGCCCAGCTAAATCAAAGAAGAAAAATACAAGCAGGAGAGGGGTTTTTTCCTTCATTTTGCTAAATATTTCGCTTTGTAATCAGCACTCCAGATCCATACATTGCCTGTGATTTCTCTCACACAAAAGGTCTGTATTTGGTGTTGCAGTTTTCTAAATTTCTAAATGCGGTTTCTGGAGTACCTCAAACCATGCTGAAGCCTATTGCATTGTCCTTTAGAAACTCTCTCTTACCTGAAAGCTCATGCCAGGAAATCAGCAACTTCCTTTCTCAATGTGAGGCTTGAACTGCTCTTCAAAGAGAGCTTTTTCCCCTCTGTTTTCTCTCCGCTGGCAGAGGGGAAGCCAGCGTCAAACCCAGGGGCATTTTGTTGAATCTAAAAATCCTGAGGCTGAACCAGTTTCTGCTGGTGGCACAAAGGGTCACTATTGCCCCTTCTTGCCATTCTGGTGATTTAGAATGACTGAGGGATTTGGGAGCAGTACATGTCTTTTGGGGATCATGGGATACAGGTGGGAATCTGCAAGGGTCAGAGGGATTCAAATCACAGGAAGCCAAGCTGAAGGAATCTCAGGTCTCCAGTTCTATTTCATGCTCAAAGCAGGGTCAACTCTGGGATCAAATCATGTTCCTCAGAATTTCATTCAGTTGGATTTTCAAAACCTCCAAGGATGGAGACTGCAAGACCTCCCTGGGCAGCTTTTTCCTGTGCTTGACTGTATTCATGGGGAGAAGATTTCCACTGATATCCAGTAGCCCCATGCAGAAGCACACAAGTTTTTGAGCCTTTTTTCCTGGCTGATGACCTGCCAGATCTGCAGGGAACAGCAGAGGGTACAGCCTTAGGCTTTGACAGCAGATGGGGACTCTGCCTTCAGCCTCACTTGCCTTCATCTCCAAGTTTGCTTGCCAATAAACCAGTCTGCTGGGCTGGTGATGGTTGGTCTGTGTGGACGAGTGTCCTTCTGGTCTGCTGTGAGGAGACGGCCGGGGCTTTTCAGCCATAGCCCAATGTTTCAAAGGTATGGCTTGTTCAGAATTCAGGGGTTTTGAATTCAGAGCTTCCCAGCTGCTCATTCACACAGGACTTTGGGTGCCTGGGAAGGGTCTCCAGAAGGCTGAAGCACCCTTAAGCTGTGCAAAGTCCCATGGAGAGAGGAGGAAAACAGCATCCTGCCAGGTCCCAGGAGAGCAAAGGAGTCTTGGGACAGTGGACAGTAACTGAGCTGGCTTCTGCTCCTTGTCTGCTGGAGGCTGGGGCACAGCATTTAGCTGTTCTCTCCTTGCCCTCCCTACAGCTGGCATTTCTCTGTCTCACACCCTCTGCTTAATTAGTTTGTCAGGCACTGTCATCATAGCAGGAGGCTGCAGAACACCCAGCAGAGCGTAGCTCTCATTGCAGCTCCTCATTGTAGCTGGGCTCTGCTGTAACACGAGTGATAGCTTAATAAACCACAGCATTGCAGACTAAAGATCTTGGCACTGCTTGCAGCTTCTTATTAAAATAAGAAAGGAGGAGGGGGGAATGCAAGAAATGGGAAAGAGTGAAGGATAAAATAATTAATGAACTCACTTTTTACGGTAGACTGGGGTAAAAATGTCTGACCCCTAGGTAAACATTAGATTGAAGGTTGATATATTGATTATATATATCTATCTGTTAATAACTTGAACTTGGCTTTTCCTTCTGCTTCCAATCTCAAGTGTGAAAATGCAGAATTATTTCTGGTTGGCCTCAGTACCACTCAGTGATTTGTGGGACAATTAAAACTGTGCAAAGACAGAAGAAACCTGAATCCAACCAATTAAAATTAAATCTGCATCTTGGAGCAGACTGAAAAGCTTTCTTATTTCAAGAGCTCTGATGAATTTCATTTTCCTGTCAACATCATTCTGAAACCTCACTGTGGTCACAGGCAATGAGAGCTTTTTTCTGCTTTGAATGTTGGCTCCCTGGAGAGAAGGCACCCTCCAGTTTCCCCAGGTGGTCTGTCAGAGGTTACCTGCTCTGGCACTGCCATCCGGGGATTCTGGGCTGCAGGGAACCTGGAAACTGGAGCAATCTTAATTTTAGAACCTGCCTGTGAGTCACAGGCGTGTGAGCCTGGCCCAGGCCATGTCCATGAAAGCCTCTATTGAAAGTGGGGTGGCTGGATCCATGTCCAAGGGATTCCTGCAGGCAGGACACGGGCTCTGTCTGAGCCCTGCAGAAGCACAGCTGCCTTTTGCCTCCGAGCATCACTCGTGACCACGTGCCACTCTCTGTCACACCTCCATCTCAACCTGGGGGATTCCATTCCAAGGAGTAATACTAATACAATTATTTCTTTCTCTTTTTTCCCCCTCTTAATATATTATACTGGAAAGGCCTGAGTCTCATCAGCCTCTTCCCATTAAGCAATACTCTTGCAGGGCCAAGAACATTGGATCAGGCTCTGGTAAGGCAGGCAGCCAGCTACAGATTAAAATGCACCTAGGGTTAAAGCGTTTTCCTTGATTGCATGCTGCCATCCACATCTCCCTGCTGACCTTCCCTGAGGCATACTGGCTGCACTGTGTGTGGGACTCCAGGGAGGATGTCCTGAGCAGTGGATTATCCCTGTTATCGGAGGAGCTCTGTGAGGGAAGGATGCTCCCTCTCGTCCTTGCCTCATTTTGGACGTTTTCTTCCACTTTTTGGCTGTTACCAAGGGAAAAGTGTCACTCAGAATCTGCAGTATTGGTTTACAAGGCTGGTTTAAAGGCACAGAGGGTAAGGACCTGACATGTAGGTGTTTAGGTCCATGGTAGGACTGAGCAACAATGCCGTTCCAACAAAACTGCCCTAAAATGCCATTTTCCTGAGTGCTGCTTAAGCCAGACTTTGTTGGAACGATGTGACCACAGGGAGCTGCAAGGCCTGACCCAAGTTTTCCAGCCATTAATGCAGTGACAGTGTTGGCCTCTTCATACATTTCTCTGGGAGGGCACTTGTTTGATTCGTGAATCTTCCTCCAATTTCTGCTACATCTTTGGCATATTCCTCCTGACCATTTCAGTTTTCTCGAAAAAATGACAGGGATAAGAATGCTTGCAAGGGGGTTTGCAAATTTGGGTGAAGTCTCTCTGGCTTCAGCAGGGTTGATGACTGATGTCACACATTTGGGGGACCTCTTACGTTTTCCAACCCAGCTCAGGAGGAACTGAGTAAAGTCTGAGGATTTACTCTTTAGCTGATGAGTGTTTCTCATCTTCTGCCTGTGGGGATGTACTTTCATTTAATTTCTTTGGGGGAGATGGGAGGTAGAAATGGAAAGTTTGTGGTCAAGCAGCTGGAGGCCATGCAGAATGCTCCTGCTACCTGGATTGCACATGTAACTTCCATGGGATCTCACTGTGGTGGATTTTCTCTTCTGTAGCTTTCCTCCTGGTTCACTTTAGAGAAGCACCGAACTACCTGACAACACAATAAAATGGGGCTTCTGCGTGTTAAACCAAGAACGGTGAATGTAAACATGTCAACACACTGGGTCAAGCTCTCTGGGATGTTAAACAAGTTTCTTGCTTAATTGGTAGTGTTAGAACAGCTCTTAGCAGTGGTTTAAATACTTCTTGCATCCAAAAGAGAGGCTTAAAGTATTTGAAGTCCGGAGTTAAGAGGAAATAAAATGGAACTTTAGCTAGACATTGCTCTGTTAGAGGTTGTCTGACATAAAAGGGAAATAGAGAGAAAGCATTGAGTAAAAAAATTACGTATGTTTATGTGTTTGTGTATGTCATTCTTGGTTTCCTCCAGATAGGACAATGGGGACAGGTAATCCTACATTAATAATTTTGTCTTAGAGGATCCAATACGAACAACTTTGAAGCCAGTAGCACATCTGTAATTTCTATGCTCATGCCCAGAAACAAACCCCTGAATTTACTGTTGCTGTGGCCAATACGTCAGTATTTCAAAAGGCATTTTCCTTTGGCTACACATGAGAAAAATGAGCAGCCTGATGAGAAAGTGTTTGGGCTGGAAACAGTGTGTTTTCAAAGGGTAGTAAAGCACTTGCCAAGGGCAAAGGGTGCCTGCAGACACGGACAGGTGAACACCCATTTTTTGCAATCACAGATTTCTGAGAACTGAAAATGGTTCTTTTAGGAGATTTTTTGTTTTGTTTTGGTATTTTTTTGGTTTTTTCCCATCTCTTATCAAGCTGTTTGGAGGAAAGGGACGTTCTCCCCAGGATGACAGTTGTGTACCCGTGGCAGGCTGGAGCAGGCACCAAAGCCATTGTCTGCTGGGGTCCATCACTACCAAGACATTCCACCTCATCTGCTTCTCCTTACCCCGTGGATGTGGGGCAGGCTTTTTTTGCCTCTCCAAGTGGGGATATATTTGGATAACTAAGTCAAGGTGTGCACATATGTAGGGCTCTGTTTTCTCTTGAGATGATATGGAAGACAAGCTGACTTGAGTCCCTCAATTCATTGCCTTTGTCCTCACCTTCATTTCTGTTTCCTTTCTTCATCAGGAAAATGGGAGCCACTCATCCAGCGTGAACTCCAAGGCACACCAAAATAAAGCCTGCTGGTCCCACAGCCTCGGACACCTCCCAGTATGGATGGCTTGGTTGAGCAGAACAGTGTGCTGATGCACAGTAAGATCACTGAGGCTGGGAAAAGGAATGGTTTAATTAACACAAGGAACTTAGTGGCAGAGAGCCGCGATGGTCTGGTCTCTGTGTACCCCACCCCTCAGTACCAGAGCCACAGAGCGGGCAGCCTGTCCTCTCCGAGATGCCCGGAGAACGGCAGGAGTGACCCCGTGCAGCAGCTCCTGGACCCCAACATGCTGCAGCAGACAGTGGAGTCTCACTACAGGCCCAACATCATCCTCTACTCCGAGAATGTGCTGCGCTCGTGGGGCGAGAGCCTGGGCTCGGAGTGCTGTGAGACGACCTTCATCGAGGAGCGCTCGCCCACCAAAGACAGCCTGGAGTACCCCGACAGCAAATTCATCGACCTCTCCGCGGATGACATCAAGATCCACACCCTCTCCTATGAGGTGGAGGAAGAGGAGGATTTCCAGGAACTAGAGGTTAGATGTCACTTGGGATATGTGGGGAAGGCTGGGAAGGAGGAGGGCAGGTTTGAAGTTAAGTGTACAACCTCCTAGAGCTTAACGGCAGGGGATCAGCTGCTTTTCGGGTCAGCTGTATCACTTTTTCCTCCAACTAGGACAATGAAGGATCACTCATCTTTATTTGTTGGGTAAAGTCCCAGATCTGTGCGTACCAATGGCAAAATTCCCACTGGCCCTAATGGAGATCAGCATTTCCCTTCTGCCTCTGAAGGGGCTGGTCAGAAACAGACGAAGACCCACGTGCTTAAATGCTATGTAAGGTTGGGACTGGGAGCATCTGTCTACCCACATGGAGCCTGTCTTACTCAGCAGGCCAACATCATCTCTTGCCTTTACCTGACTTGAGCAGAATGTTTTAAATTACTGGCTCAGACACAAAACATTTCTGTCTCTGAGTGAATGCAGAAACAGAAGTCTTTTGGTTTCAAGCTGCAGTGAATCCATGTCTCTGAAATAAATGATGTTTTTCTTATGGAGCGAAACATTTCTTTAGACCCAAATACAATGTTTTCTTCTGGAGTCTCGTGCTTCATTGATTGCTCACTGTAAAGTAACAGGGAAGACTATGGAAATCAACTTCATTCTTTCTTCAATGATGCATTATTTTGTTTTTAACCAGAGGCCCAAGTGTGGCAGGGATTTGTATTTGCCAGTGTTCGTGGGAATGGAGGGTGAACATAATGCTGCTGATCTGAAAACTTTCTCCACTGTTGGTCAGAGACTCCTAACCTAGCAAAGACCCTCTGGCTGTCTAGAGCAAAGCCATACCTTCAAACATGAATGTCCCAGCTGAGACAGGGACACTGCTCGTGCTTCTCTGTTGCTGTGATTTTCGGTTAGGACTGAGACCTGACAAGCCTTAAAATTTCTATTTTCACCTCCTGTAATACCAGTGTCTCACCCTGTGATCAGCACAGGGGAAATCCAGCAAGAGCCTGAATTCTCTTTTATTCTCTTTTCTCTCTATATTGATAAGGTGGGAAGAAGGAAGTGTTTTTCCCAGTGCGTGCCGTTAATGCAGTATTCAGTGCCTCCACAGGGAGACAGAAAGCTTCTCTCTGAAGCTTGTGAGAGTATTAGCTCAAATCACACCCTTCCACAGAATTTCCGAATTGACCGTGGGAAGTATAATTTCCTTAATCAAAACAAAATTCCTGATTGCTGTTGTTGCCCCAGTTTCTCTTGTGCAGTAGTGACACAAGTGACTGCAGCACACATGGTGATACTGACACATCTGGCCTGACATTCAGGAAGCAAAAAAGAGTGTCCCTCTCATCAATTCAAGTCAAGAAGACAGTCTTAACCCAACTTTTGGAGAATGAGATAAAAAAAGGCTGGGAAAATGAGCAGCATAAGGAAAAAAACCTCTTCAAAGTGGTACTGGAGGAACTTGATCAGCTTTTCACAGAAAACATTTGTGTCTTAAAAACCAGCTGTAGAACTTCATCCTTCCCTGATCTTAAGGGGAGAAATGAGACAGTAAATTTTGGTAACATGCTCTGACAGTGTGTGCATCCTTTACCCTGGCTCCTTCTTTCTGATCTGTTTCTCTGGACTGTAGCCTCCTGAGGTCGAGTGTGGCAGTTCTTAAATGGGTTTACTGCATCTGGAATCACAGATTCCCAGTTTCAATTGACCCTTTGGAGTGATACTGTGCTAACAAACACAGAGGTGCATGGACAACCACCTGGACCTTCATGTACAAAGTGCTCAGAATAAGAAGACATTCACAAAGTACACACCTCTTCTCCATCAAAATTTCTCCTCCTCTAGGAGAGTGGAGCAGGGGAGGAGAAAACAAAGCAAGGTTTGGATAAGGACCTGGTTGGCTGGAAACACTTGCTTTCCTAGAAGGCTCTGCTTTGAGCCCAGGATCCGTCTCCATTGCTGTGCTCCCTGACCAACCCCATGCAGCACTGTGATTTTCACACTTCTCCATGAGCTTTTCCATGATCCCAAAGGATCAACCTGCTAAGCAGATGTTTTCAGCATGAGGTAGCTCAGCATGGCAAAAACCTTCCTTTCTAGGAAGGTCTAAATTCTGCAGATGCAGCTGGTCATGCAGAAGGATGGGTAGGAGAGGAGAGATTAATTTGACAGCACCAGACCTGAAAAACCCGTGGCTGCTGTGTGATGCTCTTTTGGTTCACATGTGGACAGAGGCTGTGTCTGTGTGGCCAGATGCACAAGGGCCTCCTGGGCTTGGCTAGAACACAGCTTCATTAGAGACCAAACTTCATGTGCAGAGACTCTGGGAGTGGAAGAAAATTATTTAAGGACAAGCAGTCACTGAGCAGGTGAATGAACCATGCCAGATTGTTAACTACACAAAAACAACACCTGAATCACACAGCACAACTGTGTCCCACGGGAAGGAATTTTTTCACTGCCAGTTACTGACAAGAAGCAAATACTTTTTTTAGGTTACTATTATATGGGATGGAAAGAGTGAGTACCAGGACTTGGAGCGGAAGTTGGAAGGAGAACAGTGGAAGAGGGTGACACAACAGAGGTGCAAATTTTGCTTCCCCACTGTAAGAGGCCTAAAGGGTTTGGGTCTGCCATTGAGGGTGGCACAGGACATTGTTGTGCATCTTGTCACCTTGACTGTCAAGCCACAGCTCATCAAGGCATGGAAGCTGCAGAGTGTCAGAGCAGAGCAGGGCTCAGTTCTGGTTTATTGTTATCACATGTCTGCTTTGGCACTTCTTTCTGGGAGAAAACTCTATAAAACTAACACCTTTTTGGAAACATTGGCAAAGAGGGGAGCTTTGTGCAGAAGAGCACTTTCTCTTGAAAACTGAGGATTTCCTCCTGTTCCCCACGTGTCAGTGCAAAGCAAGTGGAGTCCCAGCTTGAGCATCTGTGTAAAATGTCTTCTGGAAGACACACCAGCCATGGGGTTGTGAGTCATTGCTCTTCCCCCATGTCTCCCTGGCACTGCCTGCCTTATACCAGAGTGGCTGCCTAGGGTTTTTCAGGACGAATATTTAATTTCTTAGAAATGCCAAAAAATCGATCTCATCCCCTTATAGTGTCCCCCCCACCTCAATGCAATACTTCCAGGAGGGACACATGCAGAAAATAGTTTTATTGCAGGTCAGACTGTTTCTGACATGATTTTCATTTTGTAAATGGTTGGGCTCTTGACAGCCAGAAAGGTTGCTGTTCTCTGACAGAAAACTTTGCAGTAGAGAAAGGTTCTGACAAAACTCAGCCATTTTGATCAATTTGGTTTTGGTTTGAAGAACTGACCAAGCCAAGCTGCAGGCTTGCTACTCTGCTAGCTGTCATCCTCCTCAGGATGGGTCTATGCATCTCAACATGTCTAGGGCAAGCTGCTGGGGAGGAGACATCTTCTTCCCTTCCCAAGCCTGGGGACTCTGAAGAACATGGGAGATGCAGCACAGGAGCAGGAGACATCCTAATCATGAGTCGTACCCTGCACCAATGTTTAACCAACTTATTTGCTGGGATTTTTTACCAGCAGTGCTTCTTAGGTCCTGGTGGAGTGTTGTTGAGTCTGACTAAGAAAATCATAATTGTCTGGAGGGAGAAACATCTCAGTAACAGCTCTCATTAGCATATAGAGCCCTGCTTTGCTCCAGCAATTACCAGGCATGAAAACAGAAGGCTGCACATTCTGTCAGGGCTTTAAACTTCTCTCTTCCATGCCCATCCCTGAAATCAAATGATTCCCTATTTAGGTATCTCTGGAAAATTTATAAATATCTTATGAGTTCTTTACACCACAACTAATAGACAGACAACTTGTCAAATGTGGCGGCAGTGAAATATGAAATGAGTTACGAGATGAAATACCCTCCTGTTAGAGTTCATGTGCCATCTTTTATTCAAAAATAGCATTTGTCATATTATACTCCTGCTAGTTTCCCTCCTAGCCACTAGGTAGATTGCTTATTTAGAGAAACCCAAGCTATTCATGGCAGCAAATTAAATTATTCATATACGTCGCATAAAAGAATACCTTGGAGCTCTCTCTTAAAACCCTCTTACTTTTTCTCAGCATCCAGCAATGTCTGAAACAATCCCTAAATGCAAAATAAATAGAATGTTCTGGGAGTGAAAGAAGAAAAGAAATTTAGTGCTTTCAAGGTATACATTTCTTCTATTTTTTCCCCGAGAAATTGCTGGATGCTGTTGTGAAAACTCATCCTTTGGAGCTGAGCGTGAAATTGTAGAGATAGAATTTGGATCCTATTCCACCCAACCACTCTTCTCGACATTCCCAAGCACCTCCTGGCATGTTTTTTCTGCAACATGAAGAGAAGGCCCTGAGGAGATTTATGCCCATCAAGCCCCATGACATCATGAATGTTTTCTGTCAATGCTTCCAGCCTGTGCTCCCACCTTGGGCTGTGTCCTCAGCCTTCCCTGGGAGTAGGTATCCACAAAGCGGGTTTGAACACCCCTTTGGGGGGCTGGGTATGGCAGAGTTCCCTTTTCAGAGAGCTCTGCAACGTGGGCAAAGACTCTTGCAGCCTGGTTTTACTGATGAATTCACTGGCCATCACAGCTCTCCTCTGCAGGGAGTGTACAGTATTTTTTCTGTTTCGCACCTGGGCAATGGAAGAAAACAGCGCCATAAATACCCTGCCTAAGCTCATCTAGGGCTGTGTTGAGAATCTGGGAATGTAATTTTTAGTGATTTTGTCCCATGGCATATGCTCAGAAGAGCACAGAGTATGCTCTCAGAGGTGTGGTGCCCAGGTATGAGCTCCTAAGAGGTGAGGCACTCGGGTATGCAGTCATGGCACTGAGTCATCTTACCCATAGGACACACTTTATATCTCTGAGGTCCTTCAAAGGCACATTATTAAAAGATTACAAGAGTGATTGCACTTTGCATTTGATTTATTTTTCTCCTTTGAAGGAGAAGCCACTCAAGTCTGGAGATCCTGAGCCCTGCCAAGGGATATTAACCTCTATTAGCCAGCTCCAGATGAAGGGAACATGGCTGGGAAGTCACCTTCAGCAGTGTCCAAGTGCCCTCCTATGAATCTTGTTAGTAGTAGCCAGGGCCTGTGACAATTCCCTTTCTCATCATCACTTCCCTGAGTTTTCAGACTGCAGCTCTGCAGGGATGTCTCTGGGATCCAGCCTGTGAGTGGCAGGAGCTCTGGATGAGCTGCATGCTGTCATTTGTAGAGGGTGGATATTTGGCACACTTCGTTGAGGACTGCTGTGTCAGCTCAGAAGCAAAAAGGGGACAATCATGAAGGGTCATACCACCTGCCCCAGCTTGTTTCCATGGGCATCCATTCACTGCTGTCTGCAGTGATCCCCTTCCAGTGGCAATGTGCTGGATGCAAGCTCCTGAGGAGCTACTGGCAGGCTGGCTGTGGGTGTCTAGAAAACATCACAAGGGAGATAATCAAAATCCAGGGCTCAAGGAGGAAGAATAGGCTTGGACAACTACACCCAGGGGGTTTTTGCCCCTGTTGTGTTTTGGTGTTGCAAAGTTAAATGTCAAAAGTTTTCCAAGCAAGGAGAGACCTCTGTGAGCCCATTCTGCAAGGCTGGCTGCCTGACTGACAGGGCAATTTTTAGACTGGGAGCTGGGGAAACGAGAGGAGCTGCAGCAGGTCAGTGTTAGGAGATTATGGGTCTTTTAAATGCCTTTAAAACTGAAGGGAATCGATTGCAAAACTCAAAGTTGTAACAAGAAATAAATAGACAGGCAAAATGAAATAAATAACAGGCTTTAGAGATATCTCTTAAGAAATCATCAGCAAGATGCTGCTTAGGGATAAGTAAGCGTGTGGAGGCAGAGCAGTGGTAAACTACAGCCTTTGGTGGGACAGTCCCCATCCAGCTGCTGCCTTCAGCATCTGCTGCATGGAGGTGAACTCAAAACACTTGCAGAAGAGCAGAAGGATGCGGAGCACTGGTCAGAATAGGTCATCATGTTTAACTACATTACTGGAACAGGCATTGTGTGGAGGGAAACAGAGCACATATTAACTTAGAGCAGCATTGTGTTGGTCTTTGTCAAAGCCAGACCACTGGACCATCTGGATTTGAAGGCAGATCCCACAGGGCCACGTGAGGAATTAGTTTTGTATGCAGTGTGTGCATGTTACTGAATTGGTTGCTTTGAAGGAAAAAAGCAAAAGGGCTGTTTCCTGAATATCCATCAGAGGTTGCTGGCAGCTGCAGTTCAGAGCAGACCCTGTTGTCTGACATCTCCAGTGTGCTTGGCAGGCTGTCTGCAGAGCAATTGTAATGTCTCGGTTGAGGTAAAGCACATAGCTTTTAGGGGCAGCCAGCCTCGATTTCAGGAAAGGCTTTTTTAAATAGAAAATCCATTACAACTGCAGAAAAGTGTTCATCACCATCTCTGTTAAAAATCTGCACCTTGTGTCTGCTCTTCATCTATTCTTCTTCCAGTCACTTCAGCTTTTCTACCAAATGAAAGAGCTGCCTCTGATCAGAAATTATCTACTCAGGCACTTACAGGCCGTGATGAAACTGCATCTTAAATGCATCTTAAAAGCGGAGTTGGCTTCTCTTCTTTCTTCCTGTGTAGATATTTTTCTGTGGCATTCTGCCTTCCAATGCCTGATTTCTCCAACAAACTTGGGAAATGGTGTCCAAGAACTGATGGGAAGGGAAGGGAAGGGAAGGGAAGGTTTGGGAAGGGAAGGTTTGGGAAGGTTTGGGAAGGTTTGGGAAGGGAAGGTTTGGGAAGGGAAGGTTTGGGAAGGGAAGGTTTGGGAAGGGAAGGTTTGGGAAGGGAAGGTTTGGGAAGGGAAGGGAAGGTTTGGGAAGGTTTGGGAAGG